>VUQI01041759.1:0-12928 GCA_015106735.1 Paratilapia polleni | reverse complement strand
AAAAATGGTGTAAAAAAAAAAAAAAAAAATTAATCAAAAAAAAAAAAAAAAAAAAAAAAAAAAAAAAAAAAAAAAAGAAAAAAGAAAAACACACACACACACACACACACACACACAAAGAATCCAGAGAGATTTCTGTATACAAGAGACAAGGCCCAAAACTCATATTGTATGTGTTCTTTAGACCCTCAAGTGGCACTGCATTAAACAGAGACATAATTCTGTAGTGGAAATCAGGAACACTTCTGAACAAGTGACAGTGAACACAGTTTGTAGCTCCTTCCACAAATGAACGTCAGTACTCGGCTGGAAAGTTGGACAGCTGATTTCCAAAAACAATCTTAATTTTTTTTTTGGAACTCATGGGTACCGTCTCCTTTGGGCTGAAAAGATGAGGAACTACCCAGCTTATTCAGCACACAGTTCAGAACCAGCATCTATGATAGTACTGGGGTGCATTAGTGCACATGGCATGGGTAAATAGCACACATGTGAAGGCATTATTAATGATGAATGATATACAGATTTTGACACAACATATTCTGCCTTTCAGACGATGTATTTTTCAGGGAAGGCCTAGCCTATTAAAGCAAGACAATGCCAAAGCACATTCTTCATGTATCAGCATGGATACATAGTAAAAGAATCTGAATGGCTGGCACACACTGAAAACATGCATTATGAAATAAAAACTACAACAATTGCTTTCCATAGCTCCCATATGTTGGAGAGCTGTTAAAACAAAAGGTGATGCAACAGAGTGGTAAACATGTTTACTCCCCAGCTTTTTTTTTTTTATTTATTTTTTTAATTACATTGTTGGCATCAAGTTCAAAAGGAGTACATATTTTTCAAGAAAGAATAATATTTCTTTGTTTTTGTTGTGTTTGTACTGCTGTCAATTAAATGCAGGGCTTAAATGATTTGCACATTATTGCATTTTGTTTTTATTTACATTTTACAATGATCCAGCTTTTTTGGAAACATGGTTTTATTGTAAATTAGCTCTACGACTTCCACATTAAATACTACCTTGATTGCTACTTCCAGCTGCTCAGCAAGCTGCTCAATTCCAAAGAAACGAGCCTCCTCGAGGACACCTGAAAGACATTTAGGAACATATTACCCATCCCTCCTTTCATTACATTTTAAAAATTAAAACAGTTGTAAAAGTTATTCAGGTAGACTTCACTATTTAGCACTGGTAATAAAAAAAAAAAAATAAAAAATAAAAAAAAAGAGCCTACCTCGTATATTTATGCCTTCATTGATAATGAGCTGACCATGTCTCAGGTAGTTAAGAATAGGTTCAAAGTATTCAGGGCTGCGGTCAATAAGGTAAGCCCCATGCTTGTCCTGTTTGTTTCCCCACACATCTGAAACAAACACAGAGGTTGACACAACTCACTCAATAAGATGGCTAAATAAAAATAAAAATGCTTAGTGGTCAGCCGGTCTCAGTACCCTTCTCTCGAAACATGTGAGCGAGCATACTCTCCGGCTCCTTGCTGACCAAGGTGCTCCTGAACATAAAAACACACATTCAGCAAACAGAAAACAGAGAAAATGAATGCAAGTACTGGCTGTGGTGTGGTATGGTAGGGTATGAAAACTGAATTTAGACCACATATACCTGGTGGTGGTGAAAAGACGCCCACCAATATTGAGGGTCAGCCAGTCAGTGTGTGCTCGAAGAGGATAAGATGTAACCTTTGCTTCATGCTGAGGGTCTGTAATAATTAAATGAAGGGAGACAAAAGAGTCATTGAAACCTTTGGACACCTTGACTGACAGTGGATGAGACTCCAGTCACAGGCATGACACCACTCACCAATAAATGGATCTCCTTCTGACACATACAGCACATCGTCATCTCTGTGAGAGGCACAGATGGACATATCAGACACAATGTGGCGACGCGTCCTTTATGTTTGAGCGACATATTTGTTGTGTTATGGTGAGCTTACCTTATAAGGGCAATATCATCTATGAGACCACCCTTTCCATTGTACAAACAGGAGGCTTTGATTCCTAACTTATTGCTTGCTACAGATAGTAAGTCGGACAAGGTTCCGTACACTGCTACAACCTAAAGAGGGGAAAAAAACAATGGGTTAAGGACTTAAAACAAAGGGGGTCACTCCAGCTTCATACAACATTAATGAGTCACAGTGTAAGCGGTGGTTGAGCTTATAGTTTATAGAGATAGTTAATTAAAAATCGAATACAGTCAAACCCGGCCTTCATATGACTACATGATGTAACGTTTGAGTACCAAGTTAGCCTTAGTAGTCCATCAAGAAGCACCTACAGTACGTTCAATGGAAAAAGCCAGTCATTCTGCGGCCCAAGCTCTGACACTCAACAGCCTCACTTATTACCCACCTTGCCATTTTTAGATGTCCCGTTAATAAATAACGTAACTCTTCTCATTCTTTACGCGCTATGGCTATAAGTATAGTAAGGCTATAATAATACAACAATAATGTAACCTTCGCCAGCTAACTCCTTGCCTGCCGAAACAAATGAAGCTGGCTAGCTTGCTGCATCAGACAACAACACGAGACAAAAGATGCCTTCAAAGCTATCGGGAAAATTAGATATTCTTTGTAAGTTCAACTCGGAGGTATATCTTTAGCCACATTTGAGCTTGGGGGTATTGTTGTTATATTTATATAGCTATTTATGTTTTCCTGTTTACTATAAGGTAATATAGGGATACACTGTATATGTGTCATTATCGAATATTAAAGAGAGCTGATGTTGTGATATATATATATATATATGTGTGTGTGTGTGTGTGTGTGTGTTTGTAAAAGAGCATAAGCAATTTCTAGGTTTTTATATAAGTAAACATAAGTGTGATCAGTTGTTTCCTGTTTACTATAAGGGTACTATAGGGATACACTGTATATGTGTCATTATCGAATATTAAAGAGAGCTGATGTTGTGATATATATATAAAAGAGCATAAGCAATTTCTAGGTTTTTATAATAAGTAAACATAAGTGTGATCAGTTGTTTCACTGCAGCAGCGCACCATTCATAATAATTATGTCGCCGTAGCTCAAAGTTAAATGCCGCCGCTTATTTGCCTAAACAAATCTGGTAAGGTGGTCCTACCAAATCGGAGAGCATCTGAAGGGGCCTTCCGTATACAGCTCTGTAATTGGTTGAGGAGCTTACACGTAGGCACGTTTCATGCGTTGGGCACTGTACTGCTAACGTTTAGCCATCCTGACGTTTTTCGTTTAGTTTAAGAAAAGCATCACTCATTCGCGTTGTTTCAGCTTGTATCTCAGTTCTAATGTAATATGTCTTCCTGTCATAGGATTAAACATTCATTGGTTCCTTAACAACATTTTTTTCCTTCTCGCTTGTTGTGAACCTAGTCCTATTGGTGGTGGTAATGCGCCACAAAGTTTTCCACCACTAGAGATAGAAGAAGAATCACGGAACTGTAAACAGAATAATATTTGACAGCATTTCTGTAGCTATAACTAGCGTTCACCATCAGGTTTGAATGGATTTGGAGCTGTAATTATCTTGATTTTAAAAATTAAAAAAAATAAAATAAAATGTCTGACAGACACCATTGCTCGTGCTGCTCTCATCCCGTCTCCTCAACTGGTGTTTACCAGACGCTGAACGAAATGGATTTTGAACGAGGTTTGCATTTATACATCAGGCATGTGGTGGCTCAGTTGAACCGCGCTACTATCAAAGATATAAAATATACCAAATATTGCTATTTTTCATCCGAGTCTTTCATATTAAAAGTGCTTTCTTTAAATGGCTTGGGCTCACATTTATTAGAATTTGATTTGAAAGATGTGTCAGCGAAGTACAGTGCTGTCCATCCTGTGCAGGTATCTGGTCTGCTGCGATGGATGGAGACTTGGAGAGGGTAAAGTCCTTAGTGCAAAAGGGAACTGACCCTAATTTGAGAGACTCAGCTGGATACACAGCTCTGGTGAGTTTGCAGGAAACAGGTTTGGCTGTAAGCATTACAGCATGGGCTTGTGTATCTAAATTGAACATTTACTAATGTCACTTCTAGCACTATGGAAGTCGCAGTGGTCATCTCGCCGTATGCAAGTTTCTTCTTGAGAATGGTGCCTGTGTGTCTCCCCAGACCCCAGGTGGTGCCACACCACTCCATCGATCAGCTTACTGCGGTCATCTGAATGTGGTGAGACTCCTTCTGCAACACAGAGCAGATCCAACGCTCTGTGACGACGACGGCGCATCCCCTTTACATAAGGTACAGAATTTCCAGCAATAACACAACCATTCAGCAAAGACATAATTATTTAACTTGTGCCTGAATCTGTTCCTTTCTTACCTGGTTGAGCAGGCTGCAGAATGGGGTCATGAAGAAGTGTGTCAGCTGCTTCTTGAGCACTGCCCAGCACTCCGCAGCCAGATGAACAAGAGGCTCCAGCTACCCTACCAGCTGGCACAGCAGGGAGACCTGCAGGAGCTCTTAAAACCACCTTGTCGATGACAGATACACTGCATCTGGGGCCTGCTGTGCTGCTACAAACACACAAATGATTTTCACATTTTACTTAGCATTGACCCTGACTGTTAAGAGCAAGCATCAGCATTTGTTTTAAGAAGAGAAAGTTACAACTGTGGTATAAAGTTGAGAGCTGAGAAATAGTGAAGAAATGGTTGTTACTGATGGGAAGTGGGAAGAATCATGTGAATACGCCCACCTTATCAGCTGAAGTGTTGTTGGTGACTGAATGTTCAGATAACTTATGGTGCTTTATTAGCTTTAATGTGCATTTGTGGAATTAAATTTACATACTGATTTCTAAGTTTGGTACAAGAGCAGAGCAGACACACAGTTTAGCGATTGGCAGACAAGGACAACATACCAGTTCAGAAGGCTGGTAAGAGTTTCTCTTTAAAGTTAGATTAAAAGAGCAGAAGGTAACACATGGAGACGTGTTATCAGAATAATCTGAAAAACACAATGTTGACATAGAACTAATACACATAGTGCTGCATTTTTAAAGCTCACAGAGGATCTTACAAACCTCTTGTTGCAGGATAGTCACCTATTGGAGTCACTAGATCAGCATTTGTGCTCACTGCAGTATTAATGGTTGTTTCCTGGACAGTAGGGGGAGCTGTTGACCTAAAAGAAAAGGGCACTTTCTCTGGGACGCCATCTGAATTAGATGGCAACAAACACGAAGTGACCTCATTCGATCCTCCCAGCACAGTGCTGGAAAACTACACAGCGTAACTGTGAGAAAGAGAGAAATTGGTTACAGCTGATAGTAAGACATCACAGGACACAAGTGTCAAGCCAATTTATGTTTATGCAACCGTACTGCTTATAAATTAGTGAACCAGTTGCAAGAGATTCTAATTTTTTTGGATGATGGTAATGGTTTTTTTTTTTAGACACTGGCATCCTTAGAAATGGTAAATAGACTGGTACTTATAGAGTACTTTTCTACTCTAACTGAGCACTCAAAGTGCTGTTTACTACAAGCCACATTCACACACACATTCATATAGCTCTTTATTTTAGGCCTTTAAGTGCTTTCTAACTATTATGCACGCACTGGTTGCATCGAGGGCAATGTGGGGTTCAGTATCTTGCCAAGGACAATTTGACACGTGGGCTGGAGGAGCAGGGGCTCGAACCGCAGACCTTCCAATTGACCTTCCTGAGCCACAGTGGGATGTTAGCTGCTTCTAGTTTACTAGTTTTATGATTGTTTTTGAGCAAGTTTGTGGGACCTACTGCATCTGGTGTAAAGCATTAACACTTTTCTGCACTGAGAAGTTGATAGTTGATAGTCTTGGGATCACAGAAGTAAATTAAACCAGATGAGTGTCTCGTATTCTTAAAGGTCTGCTGACTTAGAATGTAAAACTTTGTAGTACCACTCACATTGTAGTTGTCCATTTTTAAGTAATCAGACACAGGTCACATGACTGAAGGATGCCCAGAGGTGAAAAATCTATGGAAGTATTTCCTTATACTGAAACAGATGGAAATACTTCTGTGACTATTATCTTGCATACTTACTTATTCAAAGCATGTACAATAAGTAACACATGCACATACAAGAGATACATTTTCCTCTCAGCGTTCCACAGATGTGCTGGGTATTAATGCACTTCTGAGTTCCTGCAGTCCACACAGATACGAACCCACGACAGAAACTTCTCTCTGCAATCTGAGGAACTTTCATTGGGTCCGCTGGTGGGTGGTGTTTCCAAACTACCTTCAAACCACATCCATGTCGTGACTGGAGGGGTGCCAGGCCACATCTGGAGCTGATTGCAGCTGACGCCACACAGCACAGGGAGATGGGGTGTTGAGGGGGAGATGGGGTGGGATTGGGGGTATTTTAGCTCAGAGAACTAAGCCAAGAGAGCTGTTTATGCTCAGTGACAAGTTCCTCCTTGCACATGGGTGAGGAGCTGTAACTGGGATAACCCAGTTTGATTGCCACATGTCTGTAATAGCAGGGTGGTTGGCTCAGTATTTTTTGTATGAATGGCATGAAAAAAAGCACATTCTGCTCTTTGAGTTGAACCAGTAATTTTGACTGGCACACAGACTGTCAGACCCGCCCACAGCACCCTGTGATTGTTCCCCTGCCAGGTTGTATGGAACACAATCAGAGTTTATGTCTCAGATTTGCTAGCAGTGAGTGAGCTAATGAAAACCCTCTGTGTCACTCGGTAAAACCGGAGGAATGCTGAAGGGCCTCAGTCTTTTTTGATAATTTTTCATTAGCTGGTTTGAATTTGAGGGTTGTTTGTGTGGAAAAAAATCTGGCTCGTGCAGGGTGAAAATGAGATCCTTGCTCAGAAAAGACCCTTTTTTGCCACGCTTTTAAAACAAAATCTCTTTGAAGCAACTGTGCTGCTTAATGTTACTCAGTTTTCTTGTTTTACAGCGCGCAAAGGTTAAGACGTGATTTCAATGCTTTCGCATAATGTACAGACTTGGGAAGGACTCCACAAGACGAGGAATTTGGACTACAGCTCTGTTTAGCAAGATTTATTTGGAAAGCAATGAAACTTCCTGGCCCTGGAACCCACTTCCACCATAATGAGCCCAAGTTAAACCAGGACTGGATGTTATTTTCCTCAGAAATAGAAGGTGGTCTGTGTGCCGTGCTTGCGTGGGGGATTTAAAGTCAGTGTTGGGGACTTTAAATATGAGTAATGAGAACAAATTGTCCTCTGTGCATATTTTAGCAGTTTGAGAATTATGTTAAACCTGTAAAATTAGTAGTTTCCATGGTTATATAAATATTATTTTCAATCATTTTTATTTATTTTATCTTACTTTTTTTGGTTGTTTTTTAAGATGTGGGTCACTTTTCACAGATAAAAAGGTTATCTAGTCCTTAATTTTCCTGTGTCCACCTGAACAAAAATAATACTATTCTCTTGCCTCTCAGCTGCCCTGGCAGAGCTGGACCTGTCTGAGCTATCCCAAAGTAATCAGGTAAATGGCTGGCAGATGGGCACACATTAGGAAGTGCAGTACCAGACTCTAGCATGGAGGACAGCTCCATGTTGTCTGTTCTGTATCGTGGGTGTTGGGTCAGGGGGCGTGTGTAATCAAATATATGGGAGCTGCTCCTCTGAGATGCTGCATAATCCAATTTCGGTCCACTCCCACTTCAAAGGAGCATGTTGTCTGCTGGTTGATGTGATGTTGCAGATCTTACACTTCCACTTTCCAGGTCAGCAGGTGATCGGATCCATGAGTCCAGAGGCTGCAGCTTAGCTCTTCCAGGCAATCAGCACAGTGACTATGGGAAATGTCAGGGTTATCAGGTGATCATCATGTGAGACATGTTTGTTAGCTTTTTATTTTTATCTGCAAGGCAGGTTGTTTCAACCACATCATAGATCTTAGTCACTGCAACTCTCACATCTGGACAATGTCAAAACTTCCATGAGAAATTGTGTAGAGTGAACTGTGATTTTCTGTTATTGTCTGATTTTTATTCCCGGATGTTTTTTCTTCTGACTCTGGAATGGATGGTTAAGTTTCTTTTTATTGATTATGGAGATGTAATCTTCTCAAAAGCATGGCCAGTGAAACAACCCTTAAGCTGTTTCCATATGAGTCAGAGGACAATTAATGAAGCTTTTGGGATCATATATCAAGGTTCTATCATAGCAGACTGTTTTGGGAAATCATATTGTAATGTATCCTCTGCCAAATTTGCAAAGGAGCTCTGTGAATGTACTGTACATAAAATGTTTTTCAGCGAACTTAAGCCTTTCCAGCATGTTCTTCATGTGCACGTGTTGGTTTGTTATCAGCTCAATGGCATTCTTATTTGGAGGTCTATTTTCCATTATTTATGTCTAACTTTGTAGATGGGTGTGATGGGAAACAACTTTCAGACAATATCACATTTTAAATGTAACATTTTAAAATACAATCACCTGACACTTTATTAGGTACACCTTGCTAGTGCTGGGCTGGACCCCCTTTTGCCTTCAGAACTGCCTTAATTCTTCATGGCACAGAATCAACAAGGTGCTGGAAATATTCCTCAGAGATTTTGGTCCATATTGACATGATGGCATCACACAGTTGATGGAGATTTGTCGGCTGCACATCAATGATGTGAATCTACTGTTCCACCACATCCCAAAGGTGCTCTGTTGGATTGAGATCTGGTGACTGTTGAGGCCATTTGAGTACAGTGAACTCACTGTCATGTTCAAGAAACCAATTTGAGATGATTTGAGCTTTGTGACATGGTGTGTTATCCTGCTGGAAGCAGCCATCAGAAGATGGGTACACTGTGGTCATAAAGGGATGGACATGGTCAGCAACAATACTCAGGTAGGCCATGGCGTTTAAACGATGCTCAGTTGCTACTAAGGAGCTCAAAGTGTGGCAAGAAAATATCCCCCACACCATTACACCACCACCAGCAGCCTGAACTGTTGATACAAGGCAGGATGGATCTCTGCTTTCATGTCATTTATGCCAAATTCTGACCCTACCATCCACATCTATCTACATGCACAGTGTTGCTGCCATGTGATTGCCTGATTAGATATTTGTGTTAACAAGCAGTAGGTGTACCTAACAAAGTGTCCATTGAGTGTATATGCTCCAGCCTAATTTGTTCTTTTTGTCATAAGTATGAAGTCAGAATTTTGGTGGTAAATATTCCCCATGTCATCGCTACATGCCTTTATGCTGTGTAGTAAAGCACAGGAAATTCACTACACACATGTACTTGAGGACAAACTGAGGGTTCCTTGAATAGTAATAATACCATATACAGTATTCAATAGTATGACACTACTAAAGTTTCTAAAATATTAATGTTTTGTAATATATATTTTCAGTCAATTTCCCTGGCGAAATCTTTGTTTACTATCATTTTAAATGCAGAAGTTTATTTATTATTGAGTAGCATTGCTATTTATGGAAGCGTTTTATAAGGACTTAATTAAAATTATAATATAAACTTAAAAAATGACAAGGTTACTCCACCATAGCATTACAATTTTCCACATATGTTTAAGATTAACCTTTCAGTTTTCAAGTTTACTTTATTATTCTAATTAAGTCCCTTGTAGGGCTCCATACTGGCTCTTTGAAGGCTAACTTCCCTCAAAGACAACGTCTTGTAAACCCTCTTTTTATGTAAATCAGATCAGAATAGAAGAGCAGAAGGAAATGGTTGTGTTTAGTGGTGATCATCAGTCACAGCTAAAGCAATGGAGCTGGCACATCATTCATTAAGCACCCCTCTACAATACCAAACAGAAAAAAAAAAAGAGTCCCAGTGGTGGTGACAACACTTCCATTCAGTGTGAATGACCAGGGAACGCAACACCGAGCTGCACGTGTAATTGAACAAGATGGTTACGCTGATGAACTAAGACTCACAGAGGCACGCCGTTCCTCTGTCAGCAGGTGCCCTCCACACACTAGCCCATTCATATGTGCATTCCTGTCTCTCTGCTAGCAGCCCAGCAGGTTCCTCCTGGCCACTCAGGACAGGGGCTGACACACACAAAGGGTCTTCAATCTGCCTCAGACAACAGCCAGCATAAAGGCCCGGAAAGCCACAACAGCATTATGTCAAAGAGCTGGCTGGGGGTGGTGAGCAAGAGCTTGGGGGGCCCTGTGTAGAACAGGGGCAATGCTGATGGATGGATGAGGGCTGGACACAAGGCACTGTAGTGGAAGGCCCGGCTGAGGTTTTTGTGCATAAAGGAAGATATTTGTACTTGCCCGGTAACAATGGAATGCAAACACAAAAAGCGAGGGCAATAAAGCACCACTTTGGGGGCGATGAAGAAGCTGCTAGGCAAATCATCATGCAAAGCACTGATATTATTCACTCTGAAGACTGCATGACTCTGTGTTTGTCCACATGCTGATGTGTGGCTTAGCCTGCCTTCAGTTTGCTTTTGCATAAGATATTCCTGGTTTTAATAGTGTCCGGCACATTTCCTTACACTGAAAAGAACTGAGGAGTGATCAGAAATGCCCCACCTCATCTTGAAACAAACTGTGTTTGGCATGAGCTTTTGTCAGCTGCATCTAGGTTCAACTGATTTCAAAACCTACATAGACCTGGCCCTATCTCAGATAATGACTAATTTACATGATCTTTTCCTTTGTGAACAGCTTGTGAACATATGAGCATTTCCTCATAGATAAAAACATAACTGACGTGTGTGATTATGTGTAATTATTAATAAAAAAAAAACATAAACGATATGCTGTCATTTTATGGCCTGTGTGTTTAATCTGGATGGTGAGCTCGCCTATATTTATTGGGCTACTGTGGCATGTACACGTCACTGAGCAACGTTAATGATTAATGAGGCTTCTTTCAAATTAGCCCCACATAAGTTTGCTGCTTTCATTCTCTTATGTGGTGTAGTTCCTAGTGAGGAATACAGAGGAATACAGACAGAATGTCTCTCCTACACTGCTATAAACAACCAAACACCATCTTTTATTAGTCTCCAATTACCTTTCCATCTTGTCTCATCTGTTTTGCAAAAATTCTACCGGCATAAACCGACTCAGCTCAGACTGGACTCAGAGTCTACAGAGTTTTCGACTCCTCTCCTCTAGTCAGTGGAAAAGAATAAAAGCAACCAAATGAATAAACAATCACCATATGCTATGAATTCTGCCAAGGCTCTCCTGTCCTGTGTTAAATTTCTTTTTTAAATAACTCACAGCTTTGTGTACATCTCAAGAGAATTCTTTATCAGTGACACAAAAACCAGTGTCTATAAAATATCTTCCAGACTGTTGTTGCATCAAAGATCTTCTGGCTTGTGTTTTGATGCTGAAATCGTAAGATGTGGCCAATGGCAGCATGTGCATGTCTAACTCTCACTATTAGTTACCCTCATAAACATGCTCGGTGTTTCTCTGGTATGTATGCAGTCGTCAGATTTACGCTCCATCTGCTTTATAGTTAGCAGCTCTCTTTGAAGTTGAAAGCTAATTTGAGCTCAAAGTGCAATGGAGAAAAAAAAAGTGTTTAGAAATGTTAAAAGTAAGAGTGTCTTCTGGTAACATGAAGCCATTGTGTCTCTTTTGGTATTAAAGTCAGTCACTATTACTTAAAGGAATAGTTGCTTTCTTGCCAAGTCTATCATGAGAAGATGGATACCACTGTCATGCCTGTATAGCTACAGCCAACCAGCTACACTCCTAAAGACGTTTTTTCTTTGCATAAAACCCTTACAGAAACCAAGGTATAAAAACAGCACTTTTTTGAGCTGATCTTTTGATCATACCAAATTGATTAAGTGTGATAAATGGCCTCCAGTGCTGCCTTTGGGGCCATATATCAGACTCGACAGAGTTCACTGTGAAGACAGGCTCTATTTAAATGTTGCACATATGGATTAGTGATCCCACAATCCTACATGCAAACTTTGGTTTGTGAAATCATAGGAAAAGTTACAGAAGCTGAACATTTTAAACTGATCATAACACAAGTGAGAAATAAGCGGCGTAACAGTACACAGTACATCAGACACTGATGTTGGACGAGAAGGCCTGGCTCGCAGTCTCCACTCTAATTCATCCCAAAGGTGTTCTGTCAGGTTGAGGTCAGGACTCTGTGCAGACCAGTCAAGCTCTTCCAAACTTCCACACCAAACTCTGGGTGGCTGTGGCTCAGGAGGTAGAGCAGGTCATCTACTAATCTGAAGGTTGGAGGTTTGATTCCTAGTTACCCCAGTCTGCATGCCAAAGTGTCCTTGGGCAAGATAATGAACCCCAAATTGCTCTTGATGTGCTCATTGGAGTATGAATGTTAGAAAAGCACTTAAGTGTAGAAATAAGTGTGTGATTGGGTGAATGTGACATGTAGTATAAAGCATAGAGTAGAAAAGTGTAGAAAACTGCTATATAAGTACCGTTTACTTGCTCATCCATGTCTTTATGGACTTTGCTTTGTGCACTGGTGCGCAGTCATGTTGGAACAGGAAGGGGCCATCCCCAAACTGTTCCCACAAAGTTGGGAGCATGAAATTGTCCAAAATGTCTTGGTATGCTGAAGCATTAAGAGTTCCTTTCACTGGAACTAAGAGGCCGAGCCCAACTCCTGAAAAACAACCCCACACCATAATCCCCCCTCCACCAAACTTTACACTTGGCACAATGCAGTCAGACAAGTACAACCACCAAACCCAGACTCGTCCATCGGATTGCCAGACAGAGAAGTGTGATTCGTCACTCCAGAGAACACGTCTCCACTGCTCTAGAGTCCAGTGGCGGCGTGCTTTACACCACTGCATCCAACGCTTTGCATTGTGCTTGGTGATGTAAGGCTTGGATGCAGCTGCTCGGCCATAGAAACCCATTCCATGAAGCTCTCTACACACTGTTCTTGAGCTAATCTGAAGGCCACATGAAGTTTGG
>VUQI01041757.1:0-13325 GCA_015106735.1 Paratilapia polleni | reverse complement strand
TTTTTTAATCCAGGTATGCTTTTACTGCACTGGCAGTGTGTTTGGGATCATTGTCATGCTGAAAAATGAAGCCACTGACAATCAGACGCTTTCCAGATGGTATTGCATGGTGGATCAAAATCTACTTTTCTGTGTTCATAATTCCATCAATTTTGACAAGATCTCCAACACCACTGGCTGAAATGCAGCTCCAAACCATGACAGAGCTTCTACCATGTTTTACAGATGGCTGTAGACACTCATTACATTGTTGTACCTCACTCCTGATCTCCTCTGCACATACTGACGACCATTTGAACCAAAAATTTAAAATTTGGATTCATCCCTCCATACAACCTGTTGCCACTGATTTTCAGTCCAGTTCTTGTGTAATTTGGCATACCTCAGTCTTTTCTCCCCATTTCCCTTTCTTAAAGATGGCCTCTTGACAGTCACCCTTCCTTTGAGATCATTTCTGATGAGGCTTCAGCAAACAGTAGATGGATCAACTGAAGGGCCAGATGACTCTCCCAGGTCCTGTGTCAGGTCTTTGCTGGATTTATTTCCTATTTCTTAAGGACATGACTTTTAGATAATATTCATCTGCTGTACATGGTTTTGTAGGCCTGTCACTTCTTTTGTCCTCCACTTGTCCAGTTTCCTCAAAATTTTTAAGGACACACTGCACACCATGTCGAGATATGCCAAGTTTTCAGCTAACAGCTATTTGGGTATCACCTTGCATTTAAACATTCAAATTAAAATTAGTTCTTTTCTAAGTTGTCTCTTATGTGTAGACACAACACTTGTTCATCCCTTCAGTTAGCTGCCTTTTTAAGCTCTAGGTCAATGATAAGTGGCTTAATAAACAACCAAAAAAATCCTCTGAAAATAGTCAGGTACAAGGAGTGGACTGAAAATAAGTGAAAATGCAGCAAATGTCCAAAGAAAAACTTTGAAAGACCATAAAGCCTGGAGAACTATTTCTCAAGACCAGTTTAAAAAATTACAAGAAAGTCTGGCTCTTGGAAGCAAAATATAAAGAAAGGAGGGGTAGCTCAATACCTTTGCATAGTACTGTATGTTAAGTGTTTTTTTTTTTTGTTTTGTTTTTTTAAATAACTAATTTTACCTCTATTATACTATTTTCTAATTTATATGAACAGTTCTGACTAGGCAGTTTTGACTGTTTTCAATTACCCTGGACCTGCCTTTGTGAATGATAGGTGCTGACACATAAATAAATAAAAACTGCCATGCCTTAAGTACGTACACCTGACATGTTGTGATGGTATCATGTGGCTCAGATGAAGTGGAAGAGAACGTTATGATTTTAACATTCTAACAACATACACTCATTTACATCCTGTGCAGGGCCGTTACTGGTTCATCTGCATGTTCACAGGACAGGCTGAATCCTCTCCCCTCAATATTTTTTGCTGCTGTCATTCAGAAACCGTTGCACCTTGTGCTTTCTCAGTTTTCACAGTGATCTACAACCACTGCTTCCACCTGGCAATAACACATAAGGGGCACAAATACATCTAGCCCACTCTGAGAGGAAAACAAGATATCACTGCCAAAGGGCTGAATGATGGCTCTATCAGACACCCTCTTTTTCTTTTCCTCTTTCCCTGCTTCTCTGTCAACCCCACACACAAACAAACTTTTTTTTTTTATTTTTTTTACTGTAAACACAGATGGTCTGTTAATATGACATTAGCTGTAATGCACCTTGTAAGGGAACCAGTGAATTTTTTAAATTTAACATGCCATCTCCTCACATGCAAAATTAAAAGCAATGGGTACGTGTGGTCTCTTGTCAGTTCAATGTATTCATAGCTTTTGGTATCTAAAGGAAATGAGGGGGAAGAACGGCTCACTGACTGGAATAATTTGGTAAATCTTTTGGGTGGTAGGCTGTTTCATAAAGAGAAAGATGACAGCTGTGATTTAGAAAGATAAGCTGATGTTTGCCAAATTCTCCTCCACATTCAGCACACTAAAACCTCACATCTTGGCAGACAAAGGGCTGTCTTGTATCCATGTCAAACACCAGCTGAAGCTATGGAAAACTGACTTCTTGACACACAAACTGCAGAAGATCACGTGGGCAGTCTGACTGTCCCAACACAAGCACAGGGCTTCAGCAACGTGTCCTCTTCCTGCTGTTTCTTGTTTTATGCCTATCAAATGCCAGCTGGCTCAAAAGGAGCCAGCTGAGGTAGTTCAGGCATCTGATCAAGATCCCTCCAGGACAACTCCCTTTGGAGGGTTTTCTGGGTGAACCAAACTGGGAAAGACCCCCGGATAGACCTGGAACTCACTGGAGAGCTTATGCATCTCGTTTGGTCTAGGAGTGCCTCGGAATCCCCCAGGAGTAGCTGGAAAATGTTGATGGGGAAAAGGACAACTGAAATACCCTGCTTAGGCTGCTACCACTGTGACCCGACTCTGGATGAGTGGAGGAAAATGGATGGATGGAAATTCCACCAAATTTGCAGATGATACGGACCTTCACTCCGACCTTCGAGTTCAGACTCCAGATCATGGCTGAGCTGTTACATGTCCACTTCTTCTGCTCTTTTACCTGCCAGTAACCTCTTGTGTCTAGATGCCCGACCCCAGAAATCCCACTCGCCCTACAGTTACCTCAGCGTCCCCACCATCTGCATCACTTGACCTCCCCGCCCGCCTTCACATCTGATGCTCATTCCCTTATTATTAATTTAACACATCAGTTTTTTTTTGAGTATTTATTTGCCAGATTGCTTTAAGTAGGCATAGCATCCCACTGTGCCATCCTAGTTTTTGTTTGTGACCTTTGCTTGAATCTGATATTTGCTTGTCCGCTCTTTGTCTGTTTTGTCTGCCTCTACCTGCATGATACTGACCTTGGCCATTTTAAGTAGAGCCTTTTTGACCTTTACTTACTTACTCTTGCTTTTGAGTCTGGCTCTCTGAATTCACAAGCATTGAATCAATGGTGCAATAACTCATATCTCGGTATCACAATACCAAGAAAGAGAGGAAACTAGTTTTTGGGCAACAGCTTTCAAAGGGAGCTACTGAATTTATTATGGAAAAGACAAGTTAACAAACAGACCTCTGCTCACTCAGCAAAAGGCCACCTACTGCGAAAAGTCTTATCATGATCCACATATGGGAAAATATCTAAAAAGGCAGCATCACACAAGATGACACAACCCACATCCTACACAAAGAGTCTGAATGGCTCACAAACGCCAAGCATATTCCACTTCCTGGCATGCAGAACTGATTGCAGGAAGATCCTCTTTGTTAAGGAGCCTATTGCCTTTGGAACCTACATCCCCTGTCTCTACTTCTTAACAGGAAGTGATTGTAACACCTCTTGAACAGACAAAACCAACGCAAAAGTTTGTGAGTCTTGAATTTAACCCATTCTGTTTCATGACTTGAGAGCTTTTCTTTTAGGAGGAATGGTACAAAATTCCTCCTCATTATTGTACAAGTATCAGAAGCAGCTACAGAAAAAATCTGCTGGAGGTTGTTGCTGTAAAGGAGGTTTACAACTTACTTTTTCCAGCCAGAGTGTTTTCAATAAGGGCACCGAAAAGTACAATGGTTTGCGTGCTATTAGTTAAGTCAGATTGTGTTAGTCTAAAATTGTGATTTAGATGAAAATCTGACCACATTTTATGAGTAATCAATTCAATTAAATCAAAAAAGCTCAAAAACATCTATTGGAATTGTCCTTAGCAAAAGATCATTTGAAAATTTTATTTGAAATTTTATGTCTTATTGGCAGTTTGAACTAAAGACTTTGTTCTCGGTTATCTGATCATTGCCGTTTTTGCAGTTATTCGTTTTTAGAACCGAAATGATACCGATACCGATATTTGGTGATTTAAAAATCAGATATTCTCATATATTGGCTGAGATTTTTTTTCTTTTGGACACACGGAACATAAACAGATTTACCTAACATTTATGTGGAGTTATTTATTTACTTGTTTGTACTCTGCCCGAATCTGCTCGGATCAGATGGTTGCGTTTGTGGCATTCCAAACACGTGTTGGCAACAGAGAAATTGCAGAATTCCGTCTGGTGGACAAACTATGCAACGACAACACTCATAACATGGTTGAAGGGAGTTTCTCCTGTCTCTTCTTTACTTTTTAATTTTTTTCATTTATCAGCAGCTGTAAATGCCGATGCTGATAGATAGGCAAATAGCTAAAATCGGCCAGCTGATAAATCGGTTGGCCGCTATCCGTTTCCTAGTCTAACAAGGTTGTTAATATGTTAAAATCTGCTCCCCTTATTTTGGTCACCTTGAAAAATTGCTTGCTGCAAAGGCACTTTTTATTCCTGCTGTAGTGAATGGAACTGAATTTACAGCAAAGCACAAAGGCCCACATAAACGGGTCTGATTTGTGTTCATTCATTCACACAAAGCACGCTTACTTCAGTTTGGAAGAGTCATAATGGATAAAAATGAACTTGCATTTTCAGTGTCTGTCACCACAACATCACCACTCTCTACACTTTGAAGTTGTTTTTTTTTTTTTTAATGCACATTTACTCACTTGCATCCCTTTTGTGCCTCCCAGGTCTCTTGCTTCATGCATAATGTTCATTGAAGCAGATTGAATTAGATTGCTTTCTGTCACAGAGGCACATGTGCGACCTCTGATTTCAAACCTCCAACAGGTGTAAAGCACCAAAAACAATTCTCCGATGTATACTATTCAGTATATGGATTATAAACATGATAACAGAGCAACAATGAAAAAAATGTGTTTGACTGTGTGGGTGTTTGTAGGAAACAAAGGGAGAAAAACAAAGAAAGGAAGAGAATGTATAGCTTTAATAAAATGCAGCATTCCCTTAATCTGTTATCCAATATTCAGTGTCTTAAAGCCTAAAATATTTTACAGCACATCTAAATTTTTGCATTATTCTCACATATGAGTAGCTGACCCTCATTTAATGTTCTGTAGATGCATCGTTGCTAACATAATTACAACTAAAACATATCTTGCATCTCTAGTTTTAATTAGCCTGGGAAACCAAATAAATGACACAACAAATTGGACAGAAACATAGGAAACGGCTTTAACTCACAAGGGAGAGCCCAGTATTAAATAGATTAAGCAGCTGTATAGCCAAGAGTTAACAAAAAAAAATCTACTAATTAATTCTAGGTTTGTTAATTAAGGGTCAGTAGCATAATTATTTGTTAATTATTTCACCATGTTGACATTTCACTAACAGTTTTAAGAAATAAGGTGCAAAGTTTCTTGGTGAACCGGAGACAAATTTGTGGATTTGCTGCTATGTGCCTTTGGGTAAACACTGACTTTCAGGCTAATGTGTCTGTGTAAATACATGAATAAATACAGCTTGGAAATGGTCAACGCTGCATTAATTATATATGCCCAGTGTGAGGTGTCTTCATAGGCAGTATTGACGCAAATCGGTGCAGCAGATGGATGGTCTAGTTTGAGGATCAGAGGTGAAGCTAGCAGAGGAGATGGGGGTGGAAGGAGATTGGTGAAGCAGATGATAGGTGGGTGTTGAAGATAGTGAGAAGCACTGGGGGAGCATCTGTTGAGATCAACCGAGTGTGCAGCAGGAAGACAAAAAAAAGAAAAAAAAAAAAGAAAGAAAAGAAAATACGTTCAGCACTTTCAGGAAATGCTTATAAACCATGAGTCTGAACTGAAATGCACTTGTTTTTTGCTCCTCAACCAACTACGGCCTACTGAATAATCACAACCTTTGCAATGTACAGCCCCCACATCCACTTAATCTCTGTCTGCGGAGATTTTTGAATGACAAGTATGCCACAGGAGAAAGACAGGCAAAGACGGGATTTCTTGAACTCCCAGTACAATAGCAAATGAGGTGGGAAAGGCGGGGACACGTGAAAGCCTGATCATGTTTAGTACCCGCGATTCAACCACATCAAAACCCGTCAACCTACAGCAAGAGGCGTCCCGCTGACAAGATGACAGGCATCCCGCTGACAAGACGACTCCACTATGGAGGACTGACTCCATAGTGGACTCAGTTTTGGGGAGCAGCATTTGTTTTGGGGAGTAACTTTAGTTCTGGCAATATGTTGCCAAAACTGAAGTTTGATTAACAAAGCTTGTGCACAGACAATAGCCATTATTTTAAGTCACACCTCTGCTTCCTTCCTATAGTTCCTCTCCTCCCTATCCCCAGGCAAGTCTCACAGTGACTTCAGTCAGACTGCAGAAACACCTGGAGCTCTAAATCTACTCTAACTTGTAATTTCTTTGCACTGAGAGTCGCACAAGCAATACATTTCTGCTCTGCCTCTCCGAGTCTTTAAAACAGCATGGCCTCAACCGAAAGAGATGCCAGAGCGCTTTGTTCAAATATTGATGCAAACCTCTCATCTGTCATCTTAGGACACAACACTCTCACACATGCACACACTCAGATAATGTGTGCGCCACAACTGAAGCACTCCCGACAAAGACACACATGCCAGATGTTGTCCAATCAAAACAAGAACAGACAAATGTTGACTCTTTACTTTTATTGACTATTGTACCCTCTGAAGACCACTTCTTTGAGGTGCTAGTTTTCCTGAGCTCATTCAATTCAAGTTTATATGAACAAAGAAAGAAAAAAATGTGCTTGTTTCTCTTTATGAGCAATGCCCTGCTTCACACTCTCACATGGAAACTGCTCAGTATGACCAAACTCTTATCTATTGGATAGCGGCCCAACTGTAGCAGTAGGGGGTTGGAAGCCTGGATGGTGGAAAATAAAGAAGGGGGCAAGCACTACTGATCCCAATCAAGATTTTTCCCACATATGTTAGTGAGTGACTCAGGTCAGGCTTTAGTACTGGTGGGCTTGAGTTAGCATCAAAGCCTTTCAAAGCACAAACAATAGAAACAAAGAGTTAAACCATTTGGCTGAGTTCTGTCAACTGATTGGTAAAAACAGTGTATATTTATCCTATGTTTTTACCAAGGGCAAATAGGGGTGGCAGGAGGCTGCCCCTTTTATGCCCCTTCCCCCATTCTTTCTTAAACTGTGGATCCCCGTTTCAATTGTTCTGGTCCAGTCTGATACATGAGGTACAATAAAGTAAGCAAACATAAAACATTTAAGTATATTTAAATTTTAAGTTTGCATGTTTATTCCAAAATAAAGATCAAGGTTAACTACATTACATGAATCCTTTTATTTCTATACATTTTAAGGGATAACTGACATACTGGTACAATTTTGATAAGGCTGTTGACCTGCAATTGTGTTTCTGTATCAGCCAGGACTAAATATAACTGTTTAATCTTACCATGGCACTTCAAAGGATATTTTGGTGTAGTGTCAACACTTTAAGTATTTTGAATTATTTTGCATGTTTTGTCTCTATTGTGAAGACATCATTTAAAATGACCAACACCGAGAACAGAAATTCATAAGAGCAGAGCTGGCTTGGGCGGGGATTATACAGCTGCAGATACCACAGACGAGTAGTCATTCCTGTTATAATTCTTTGATGTCACTTGAAGTCCGCCTGAAGGGCACATTTGTAGTTGGTGCACTGTAGCATATTGTTCGGCAGACAAGCAGGTGTCGGCACAGAGCCTTGCACTCACCATCTATGAAATCTATGTCACTCAGATCCAAGTGGACCCTAGCATACTTACAGACGCAGAAATGATAATACGCCTTTTGGACAGTAGAGGCAGAGCGCCACTTTTAATTTTTCTTAGAACCATATTATTATTAAATATTAAATATTAAATATTAGCTATTTGCTGACATATCGGTATCTGCATTTATAACGGCCAATAAATGAAAATTTATTGGCCGTTATAAATGCAAGTTGGCACTCTCCAACTTCCCTCTTGGCAACATGTTTGGAATGCCACAAACACAACAACCAGCTGATCCGAGCAGAGTCGGGCAGAGCATAAATGAGTAATCCACAACTTGTTGGGACATTAAAAAAAAAAAAAAAAAAATTTATTACACTGTCATATTATTTCTCAGTAAGGATTCATAAATAATGACATATAACAAATGTTAGGGAAATCTGTTTACGTTTAATTTCTGAAAGAAAAAAATATCGGCCAATATATTGGATTTTTAAATCACCAAATATCGGTATTGATATCACTCTTAAAAATCGTATATCATTCGGTCTCTAATGTTTGCACTGTTTAAAAAAATTCTTGTGTTGCTTTCTTTTGCTTTTTTTTTTGCTTTTTCTTTTTACCTGCTGTTCATAGATTGTGTACAGGGAAAGCCAATCAGAAGAAAAATTACTTAAGGGGAGTGTGGTAGAGCAGAGAGTATAACAATCAACTGAGTGGCTGCACCAAGGCCCAGTACAAAACAAATAAGGATTTGGATAAGGATAAGGATTTGAGCTGTGAATCATGCAAAGCTACTTTAGTGGAAAATAAAAATATGGAAATGAGCATAAAAGTTTTCCTTTAAGTTATATATATATATATATATATATATATATATATCTGGTATTTTGGTCTTTATTGAATAGTTGATATAAAGGCAGACATAAAACACAGAGAGAACTATGACATGCAACGAAGGACATTGTCCTTATATAGTATGCATCATAACCATTTGGCTAATGGGATTCACTAACCCCAAATGTTATGCTAACATTATTATACAGACTTTATAATGGCAAGCACAACACCCAATCTGAATGTTGCTAGTTTGATAAAAATACATAAAAATGAGAAAAGCCTAATATAGGTTTCGGATTCACTGTGTCAACCCTGCAAGTGTGCAGTAATAATCAGACAAGTTTGTCTGGATATGAATATTTTGATGGGAGGCATTTCAAAGCGGTTTCAGGAATTCTGGTAATTTTGTGTAGAAACGGTGGCCTGGTTTTTGCTGTTTTGTTATGACTTCTTAATACCCTCAGACATATAGTGTTTGCACCACAGGAATAGTTTGTTGTCAAAACAAACTACTAGTTTTTTTTTTTAAAGCATGTGTGTATGTGCTCTTCAACATAACAAAGCAGTGCATGTGTGTGTACAGTTGCAGTTTTGCGTGAATGTGTGTCACCTACAAACACCCAGGTGGTATATGTGTCTTCATCACTGTTGTGACAGCTTGCCAGCCTGGTTTTGGCAGGCGAGAGATAGTGCTTCCCTCAGCTCTCCCGATAATCAAAGAGTAAACAGGCTGAAGCAAAAGTGGGTTACCTGGATGTCAAACTGACAAAAAAAGTCTCCAATCTCATCCCATCAACCATTTCCCTATAAGATTTTGCTTATATACACATTAATATAGGCAGGGGAACAAACTTATCCAAATTAATGCCACACACGTTCTTATATGCCTTTCATATTCAGTACATCAAGGTTCCCACTAGAAGGCTTTTTATTCCACTAAAGAAATGAGAAATGTAAACTAAAAATATGACAAATAAGCTCTGGACTTATGTGTATCTGCACAGAGTGCAGGGATAATCCTAGAAAATCCAGTCAAAGTTGTGACTTGACTTTCTGTAACTTCTAATGACTAGACCTCAGTGATGGACAGTTCCAATTTACTCATTATGATGTCTTGATATGTGACAGTTTCCCTTTAATATTGTGTTGGCCTAAAGTATTTCACTTTAAATCTGCTCAGCAAACAACAACTCTGCCTCCTAGAAACTATATCTCTATTTAGCTATTTCCCTATTTCCTATTTAATATTTTTAGGTGTGACATAATCGCTGGCATCACGTTCAACTAATATCAGGGACCCAATCCACTATTATGTCCCACGAAAAGCAGGTAATAAATATAATATTTACAGATCAGAGACATACTGCTGTAACTTTTGTTTCTGCAGATGTTCGTGCTATCTAGTCAGATTCCTGCTTGAACATGTAGGGCTGGATGTGAGAAGTTGCCATTTTCAGACAAGAATGATACCAGATGAGGGGCAGCCAATCAGAAGAAAGTACACTTTTAGTGAATGAGGCCTTAAAAATACAGGAAGCTTTTTTTTTTTTCTGGATGAAGGATGAACTGAGAGGCTGCTTCAAGGACCAATATAAGGTAAAAAACAGATTTTTATTTTTTTAATAATAAATAATGAACATGGAAATAAGCATAAAAGGTTCCCTTTAAGGTTAAGCTGTTTTCACTACAAGTGAATATTTTGGCTAAGATATATACAATATGTTGTCAGAAATTGCTAATATGTAACACGTTCAGTCAATTGGTGCTGCTCCTCAATGCTTCTAAACAAACCTGCTGTTGTTATTTAGTTGTATAGAAACATTATTTGGAAAAAGGGTTGCAATGAAGGAGTGATTGTTTTAATACAATTTTTGGTCAGCAATAACGTTCTAATACATTGTTATTCCATAAATACCTCTCACTGTAACTCTGTTCTCATGCAGTATTCACATTCCCTATCTATGAAGAAGGGAGGGAATATTCAAACAAGTAGGTGAAACTAAGGTGAGCTGTTAGATGAAAAGTCGCAGTCAACAAGCAGCAAAGCAAAGGTGGCCAACAGGTCTCTGTTGTGTGGAAAATTACTTGCACCATGTGCAGCACAAGATCAGTAACTATTTGCTCCTGGCATGAGCTTTTGTAATACCTATTCTTCTGCACTACTCACACCGGTTTAATTAACTGCACCTCTTGAAGAAATACATGAAAGCCTCCAGATTACTAGATGACTTGAATATCTTAGTTTGCTCTTATCGCAAGACAAATCAAGTCACTTTTGAGAAATGACAATATGGAGATATGGAATGTCCTTATTAAGATGTTGTGCGCAGCACCATTATTACCTCATCTATCAGCGTTCATGTTCCGCTTTTGCTTTGGTGTCGTTTAGAATCCAAGCCTCCATTGACTGACAGCGATAGCAGACAAAAGAAGATAATTGCTTACTTACTCTTTCCCATATGGCCTTTGATCCATTTTGTCTTTTCTGACAGGGAAGAGACAGCGACATAATTAAAGGCATTGTGTGGCACTGTGTGGCACATACAATCTCAGCTGCAATCATACCGGCAACCTGACAGCTCACTCTAATGTGAGTGTACTTCCTAAGAGGGCTCAATAAATAAGTAAAACCCTAGAAACCAACCCTCTCTTGCTCTTTTTCACACATTTTTTTGTCCATGACTTCCTAAGAGCTTTAACGCTGACCACAAATGAGAGTGGTACTTCAATATTGAACAAATTTATCAATAAATTACTGCCTTGTTGCTACTTGCGAGACATGGTTTAGAGAATTTTCTATTTTTTTCCTTTTTAAGTGTTTGACACTGGAAAAAAAAATAGAATCATAAAGAAAAAAGTTATATGCTACACTTATTGCTTATTAGGTGGATAATGGACCATAGCATTTTTTAAGCTTTTTTCTTCTTCTTCATAACTGCCTGTCATCCAAAGTTCTAGTGATGGAGTTTCTGACACTTTGGCTGACACAGAGTATTGCTAAAAATGGTACTAAAACATGTGGGAGTTGTCTGTGTACCAGCAATATAAGCTATGAGACATGCTATTTTAGATTAGTAAATTGTCACTTCACCACTGAGACCTTCTGGAATCATATTGATCTGATTCAACTAAAATCCAACTTACCTCAGTGAATTCTGTCTTATTTACAGTATGGTTCTAAACAGGCTCATTAAAAATGTCTTTGTGTGAAAGCAATGATGATTATAACCTTGCATTTTTTACTGTGTTGGCATGCAAAGCTTTGTCAGTTACTACTAAACACAAAGTACTGTAATATACTCTGATGAAAAAAATTTATTGGTTTTGCAGGTACTGGACATTTTAACCTCATTTGGCATTAATTAAGTAATAAGTCATTATAGTTCATCCTGAGGAAACATCAATAACTGTACCCAATTTTATGGTAATTCATCGAATAGCTGTCATGAGAAACCACAAATTTAATACCCACAAAAAGTAAACTGATCAATAAAGTTCTTGTTTCAATTTGTATTATAATGTATCTCATTTCTTTATCAAACAGCCGTGACCCCTAACAATATTTTTTTTAGTTTTCTGGCTATACCTTTTTACGTAAGCCCTTTCTTCCTATTTTCTTGAACACTTAGAAGGAATTTGGTCTGGTACAAAGGTTCACTTGCGGTCAAAGCAACATTTGATCATTCAGAAAATGATTATGTTGAAATTCTAGTTACACCCAAAAAAGAGGTTATTTTATTAGTTTTGTGTTTCTGTTTGTTTCTTTGTATGTTTTCTTGTACAGTGCCTTGAAAAAGTATTCATACCCCGTGAACATTTCCACATTTTGTCATGTTACAACCACAAACTTAAAAGTATTCTATTGGGATTTTATGTGATAGACCAACACAAAGTAGCGCATAATTATGAAGTGGAAGGAAAATGATACATGGTGTTCAAAACTTTTCTTTCTGAAAAGTGTGCCATGCATTAGTATTCAGCCCCCCTGAGTCAATACTTTGTTGAACCACCTTTTGCTGCAATTACAGCTGCAAGTCTTTTGGTGTATGTCTCCACCAGCTTTGCACATCTAGAAACTGCAATTTCTGCCCATTCTTCTTTGCAAAATAGCTTCAGTTCAGTCAGATTGGATGGAGAGTGTCTGTGAACAGCAATTTTCAAGTCTTGCCACAGATTCTCAATAGGATTTAGGTCTGGAATTTGACTGGGCCATTCTAACACATGAATATACTTTGATCTAAACCATTCCATTGTAGCTCTGGCTGTATGTTTAGGGTCTTTGTCATGCTAGAAGGTGAACCTCCACCCCAGTCTCAAGTCTTTTGCAGCCTCTGCAGGTTTTCTTCCAGGATTCTTCTGTATTTAGCTCCATCCATCTTCTCATCAACTCTGACCAGCTCTCCTGTCCCTGCTGAAGAAAAGCATCCCCACAGCAGGATGCTGCCACCACCATGTTTCACGGTGGGGATTGTGTGTTCAGGTTGATGTGCAGTGTTAGGTTTCCGCCACACAGAGCGTTCTGCATGTAGGCCAAAAAGTTCAATTTTGGTCTCATCTTACCAGAGCACCTTCTTCCACATGTTTGGTGTGTCCCCTACATGGCTTGTGGCAAACTGCACACAGGACTTCTTATGGCTTTCATTCAACAATGGCTTTCTTCTTACCACTCTTCCATAAAAGCCAGATATGTGGAGTGCACGACTAACAGTTGTCCTGTGGACAGATTCTTCCACCTTCTCCACAACTTTATCCCTGACCGGTGTGTTCCTTGGTCTTCATGATGTTTGTTCACTAATGTTCTCTGACAAACCTCTGAGGCCTTCACAGAACAGCTGTATTTATACTGAGATTAAAAACACACAGGTGGACTCTATT
>VUQI01041756.1:0-13853 GCA_015106735.1 Paratilapia polleni | reverse complement strand
TAAACTGAAACTCAAGGAATTAAATATAAACCATAACTCTTAACTCAAAACAGAAAACTAAACTTAGCACAAAAAGTAAGGAAATTTGTGTTTGGTCGATTATTTCTTGTTGTAACAATGCTTCTTGGCAATAATTCTTATACCGCTGGAAAGCCTGTTTATTTCCCTTTAAATGGTGCCACATTGTAAGGAAAATGCATTTGTGGGTTGAGCAGCAGAGTTGAGTATGTGGGCTGCACCGATGAAGAACTTGCCAAATCTTCTCTGCCAGTGCCAAACAGCTTATTCTGCTATTGACTCTTGTTTTGAGCTTCTGGTACCCCAGGCACCAGATTAGCAGCACCTGTGAGCATGGACCCTGCTCCAGCGGTCAGTTGGTGTTTGCTCCAAGCATGCCACGTTTGACTGATCTGGATAGGGCCCGTGCCATAGGGCAACTTCAAGCTGGTGACCAGCATAAGGAGGAGGCGCAAGGCTGTTGTGGCTGTGTATGCTACTGGTGAAAACTATGTGTATAAATTAGCATAGCTGATGGTTTAATGTGGTACAGCACAGACGCGATAAGGTTTGGGACAACGTGTGGCTCCCAACTTGAACTCCAGACTGGGTTGCTCTCCAGGAGGTGCAGAGAATGAAAACCTCTGAAGGAGGGAGGTGAAAAACAGGAATAACTCCATCCTGGCTAGCTGTTCCCCGAGACAGGAACGCTTACCTGAGAATACACAATAAGACACATGAGTTGTATTCTCACAATTTACAAGACATGCACTTTCTCAGATTATTACTGAATTAACTAAGGATAACTTAGAATTCACTAAAGATACAATAAAGTATAAAGTAAATATTTATCCCCTATCAAAGTCATGACATTTTCCTTTTCCCTCTTTAAAGCACTTGGCTAAAACAGTCTTTAACTGAATTTTAAAGGACTGTAACAACTGACTAACCTGTAGAAAAAGGAATGAAGGCCTCCCTCCTCCTGAATTTACCATCCTTGTCCAGAAAGTGTTGAGGGTTGAAGGAGTGTGGAGTTTCCCACATCATCTCATCATTTAAGACAGAGTGCAGGACAGGAATGATCATTGTACCCTAAAGAGATACCGCAAATTAGAAGGGTTATTTACTCATGTCTCTTTAGTGTTTTATCTAGTCAGTTTGTCATACATGTTTCTGGTCAATGACCAACCACTCATCAAGATTAATCCACACTTGACATTAAAACTTGACATTAAAATTAGCTAACACCTTGTTAGAAATAAACATCAGTGTTGAGAGAGATTCTTAACACTAACCATCTCTACATGGATCTAGGTATAAAGTAGGCCCAATTCCATTCCTGCCATTACATCCTTTCCTGTGAAGATTCACATTTGAAACTGTGGAGGGTTTCTTAAGGGCCCAGCATGGTTGTACATTGGTAGTCCATAGGAGTTTTACAGACTGTGTGGACTGTCATCAGAGAGCAGTGTCAAAAATATGTAGAACAACTGTTAATGAGGGCTACTCTTGCTGAAGTTTGCACTGTTGTTGGTCCTTTAGCTTAGCCCCTGCCATAGAGAAGACAGAAGTCATAAAATACTATGAACTTCTTTGCAATGAAGTGGAACCAATCAAAAACTGTCCACTGCAGAACACTGTCTTCTCATGTGTACTTTTTTGATCTTTAATGGGTTTTTTTTCCCCATGCTTTGCAAAAAGATATTAGAAATAGATTGTATTAAGATACAAATCATAACATCATACCAATCATCAATATCTTTTTATACATTTTAACCAAAGCAGCTGGTGGTTTATGCTGATAGTTGTCATTTTTGTGCTTGAGTGAGGTGGCTGTTACATTTCCTGACACCAGCTCATTTATTAAGAAATGATTAGGAAGTTTAGAAAGCATAAATGTTTACAACAGAAGCATTTAAATTTAAATATTCTTTCCTGGTGCTGTACCGCGCTGCCGTATCTTAGGTCACAGCCACTGTTACTTCATCTTCTCATATGCCGTATAGATTTGTTAATGACTTAACACAGCGATTTTCATGGAGGCAGCTGTAGTTCAGCAGGCACTGGAGTTCAAAACAAAATCTTACTGAGGACAACCGACTTTGAGAATCCCGGCATAAATTCAATTTTATTTATATCATGCCAAATCACCACATTTAGCAGTCGCCTCAAGGCGCTTTATACTGTAGAGTAAAGTTCCTACAATATTAGAGAGAAAACCCCAACAATCAGATGACCCCCTATGAGCAAGCACTTGGTGACAGCGGGAAGGAAAAACTCCCTTTTAACAGGAAGAAACCTCCGGCAGAACCAGACAGGGAGGGGCAGCCATCTGCTGTGACTGGTTGGAGGGGGGTGATGATAAAAGTTTTTGAGTCAGTGGTCCTAAAGTATTTCATTGAAAATCGATCTGAAAACAAACAAAATAAGCAAAAAAGTCTTATGAAACAGTTCTTAACATGTGGTTAAGGTTGTGTACCTTTGGGATTGTGTACTTATCCACTGTTGTGTCCTTGCTTGCTACACGGGCCACATTGAGGGGAATGATGTTGCCCATTCTCTGGATCTCATGAACGACTGCATCAGTGTAGGGCATGTTTTCTCTGTCAGACAGAGAGGGCTGTCTGGATGAACCAACCACAGCATCGATCTCAGCCTGGACTCTCTCTGCACACAGTAAAAACTGTAAAGTCTGTGTGCTGCATAGATTACTAAGAGGAAATTTACACATCCTACATTTTCTCTCCCAATAAAAGAATAACCTGTAAGAAATCCCTGAAAAAATAGTAATGGCAAGATGCTCACAAATATATCGTCATAATCAATATTACTCATACACACACCTTGTATGTCAGGGTAGTAGATCATGTATAGCAGTCCCCAGTGTAAAGTAGTGGTAGTAGTTTCAGTCCCAGCACCAAACAGGTCCAGGGTGCAAAAACACAAATTGCTAAGACTAAAACCAGAATCTTCGTCCTCTTTCTGTCAGAGACACAAGAGACAGAAGCAGGAATTGTTTGGCATATTTCATTAGAAATGTAAAATGAAGAAAAACACATTTTCAAAACACTCACCTCCCCCATTTCTATGAGAAAAGCATCAATGTAGTCTCTTGGTGATGATGGGTTGAGGTTTTCTCTGTGTTCATTGATCCTGATTTCTACAAAGTCAATTATCTTCTGTGTCAGAGTGAATATCTTTTGGTGGGGTCCAGGCAGCCACCTCATCAGCCAGGGCAATGTGTTGTACATCTACAGAGCAGGAAGACAGTCAATAGCCTGGGAATAGTGATGACATTTTAAAAAATGAACATTAACTTTCAAAGAAATCCATCACATCATGTTCCTGAAGTTCACTCATCAACTATCTATGGCCACCTACTAGAAATAAACAGAATAACCAATAGGCTCATGTTCAGTAGATCAAAATGGGCTTAAGTATATTTAGTCTGTAACAGAGAGTAGTGGAAAGTAACAAAGTACATTCATTTAAGCACCATTTTAGGGTATACTTTACTTGAGTAATTCAAATCTGTTTTACTCTGCAATAGATTTTGAAGAAAAATGAGACCTGCAGTGAAATATTTCATGAAACATGATCCACTCTGAGATATCAGGAACAGAATCTGAGACGAGGCAAAGCCCCGGTGGAGTCTAACGTGCACTACAGTTGTGCTCGACTTACTGTTGGGATTTCAGAAAAAGCTCTCACTTGGGCTCCACAAAAAAATGCAGTTAAAAAGTGCTCTTATGTGTTCTGTATGAATCCTGAATTAAACAACACTGCATAAAAGAGGTTCACCTGTGCCCACACATTTCCCTCCAAGTACACTATCTCATTGAACATCTGGAGAATAGACTGATACTGCTTGTCAGTGTACTCGAATCGATTCCCAAACACCAAACAGCAGATGATGTTGGACACAGCGTTGTTTAACAGTGACTGGGTATTAAAAGGCTTTCCTGAAAATTAAGAGAATATGTCCATTAGACAAAACATTAAAAGCAAACTCCATAAACCTGTGCAATTCAAACTCATGATAACTTTGGATTGGTTAAAATAAATTTTATATGAAGTGATTGACTGTTTCAATTTAAATCAGAGAAAGTTGATGTTTCTTTAACTTATGATTGTTGAAACAGTTTGATTTACAATCCTATGCAGTACATGTGTTGGTGTATGTTTCTATGTTGTAAATAAAAGGACATATCCATGTTATAACCAAAAAACATGAGAAATAATGTGTCATGTCCAAACAGCGTAATGTTTTGTGCCTTGTTGATCTGCAAAAGCCTCTGTGAGATACTGGCACTCCTGCTGGATGGATAGCTCCAGGGTCTTCTTGCCCAGACCAAAGTTTCTGAGTGTATGAAGAGCAAATCTCCTCTGCTGCTTCCATGGATAGCCATTTGATATCACAAGACCTTTTAGGAAATGCAACATGACATTAGACCCAAAGTCATTAAAGTCATTTATTAAATGACTTTAATAAAGAAATTAAAGTAATAACTGCAAGCTAATTCCTAATATAAGTTAGTTCCTAATAAGGTGTCAGTCTGATGCTGCTGGTCTTATTGAAAATTTAACTTAAAACTTGTGAAAAAATGTAAAAATGTCACCTTTATTGCCAACCAATTCTTCAAACATTGGTAGGTTGGGACGATCCATGAAATCTTCTCCTCGTTGGATCAGGGCTTCTTTGACAAGCTTGTAGCCATTAATGATCACAGTTCTTTGACCAAAGAATCGAAGGCTGAATATGTTTCCATATTTCTCTGCAAACTGAACACAAACAGATGAATGTGCTCAATGCTGGGTTGTTATCCACTTGATTTGGTTGACTGTTTCATGTTTTTTGGCTGCTTCCTCTTAAAAAATCCCATTATTAATACAGCTTCTTCCTCCAACTTCCTGAAACAAAATCAGTTTTAGGTACTAATAGCACAACAATGTTGCCTCACAGGTGTTAAATGTCTGTTAAAAACAAACTGAGCTACAAAACACATGAATTAATATTTAAACCAATTTCCAGTATGACTCAAAATCCAGCTCCACAAACAGCAACTTCTCCCTCTTAATAAATAAGCAATAAGATAAGAAATACTTTATTTATTGTTATTATTACCATTATTATTATTATTATTATTATTATTATTATTAAATACAGAGCCAGTCTGAGGCATCAGCAGGTCCAGATATCACACCAGACAGGATGAAAAGCATATACTTTGTGTGATATATCAGTAGTGATCATACAAAACAAAAACAAAATGTTTTGATAAATATGTTTAGAGAATGACAACTTATATATATAAGTATATTGCAACAAAAAAGGATTTATCCCTCTGGGGTGGAAAAGTGAAAAAAGAAAGGAAAACAGAGGAAGAAAAAAAGCAGCAGGACTAAGGAATGTTTCCATGATTCATTACAGTATTTTATCATTAACATTCACAAACAATGACGTTAGTTAAACAGAAGTGCCAAACAAGCCTTCAGTTGAGTCAAGGTATGGTGAGGTTATGTTGTATGTAAACCATAGGCATTATGACTGGTTCCCTACCATTAACTCACTAGTCAGTTTACAGCCTAGAGAACATATGTGGTCTTCACTTCTGAATCACCTTCCTAAATAGACATGATCGTGTTAACAAATTATAAAGTAAAATGTTGCATTAGCTAGTTACACTGTAAAGACTTTCCTCTGAGTAAAAAAGTTGTTACTTTTTGGCAACGTTTTATTCACTAACGAAACGTAACCACGGTTTTCTGAACTAAGAGACTATGCTAGACATATACGATGCGTTATCCTGGATGACCAATCCTCGTGCCAGGTGGAATGATATCCCTTTGAGTTTGCCATGAGCTGGTAAAATAAACACCGACAACAGCATCTGCCCATGATGCTTCCCAAAGTGTTACATTTTAATTTTTATGTGTTAAATAAATATATAGACCTATTTTAAATTAGTTGCTACTATTCTGCCTTTTTGCACATTTCAAAAGTAACTAAAACTGTTTTGTAAATGCAATTTCTGCTGGTTTATTTTATTACTTTCAAGTAAGTCATGATAATGACTGTGTTAGCTGTAAAATGCACAAAATATCAAGCATGGACAATATATAGTTAATACTGACTGAGGTGGGTGGTGGGTGATGGCTTAAGCTGGGGGCGGGGGCCCCAAATCAAATTCAGTTTTAAGGCCACATAAAACCTTGAGCCGGCTCTGCATAAATATAAAATAATCTTTCATAAAGAAAAGCAATGGGTTTCATGATACGTGGGGTCCTTAATGGTTTTTTTTAAAGCCTGGGACGCTTTATAAGAGATTACTTTGATTAGTATGTATACCTCTGCGAACTGCAGGTGGATTCTGTCAGGCTTGATGCGATGAAGGTCACCAATGAAAGGCAGAGCCCTCGGTCCGGGAGGAAAGTTTTTCGGCACTCTGTTCTTCAAAACTTCCGTCAAAAGCAGAAAAATACACAGAAAAATGAAAACGCTCTTCCCGTCTATCCACCCTAAACCGAAAAGGCTGTATAACGTCTCCATGTCTTCGCTTATTTACGCTGAGTCGGTTATTTTTGTCTGCAAAAATAATGGGAGGGATTATTTGTTGCCAAACCAGCTTTCGGCTTGCTTTCAAAATAAAAGCGCGTGGTTAAAACCTTTAACCCATGTAAAATTAAACTACCACGGCAAAATACTCTTTTACCACTAAAACTCTAAGTAGAAGTTATTATGCTGGTGGCAGGTGGTTAAAAAAAAGCGGAACAGTTAATGAAGTTTCGAAGATTTAGGGCTGCATTCAGGAGGAACACAGGTAGCAGTTCTTGTTTCAGGTCGGTGGCGTGAGGCGGATGGCGTGCAGGGCTGTGTTTTTCTTTGTGCTGTTGGGCTGGAATATGCATTACATTTTCAACTTGAATATTTCAATTATAAAGATCCTATTTATAATTTAAGTATAGCCTTAATTTTTCTGAGCAGCATATTTCAGATCTACTGCCCTACAGGGTTCAAGGCAGCTGGTATCCTTCTTCTGAGAGCCTTTGAGCTCTTTAGCTCTTGACATGATGACATAACACATTCAGGAGCAAAGAGAACAACAGTGTGTGGGAGGTTTAAACCAGTTCTCTCACTTGACACTCTCTCAGTAAATTAAAGGCACTGGCACCTAATCTCGAACCGCAAATCCTAATTTGGTTTTGAATGAATGATGAAGAGAGTGTTTTGGTTTTTTTTTTGTTTTGCTTGTTTGTCTTCTTTATTGAAAATGATAGTTAACACCAGATATGAACTAAGCATGTCTTTGTTTGAGTATGTCCCCTTTATCTGTAGGCACTGCCCAAATAGGATAAAATGCTTATTTGTTCAAATATGTAGAAAAAGACTACAAGTTTAATGTGATATTTCCTTTTTTCATAACTATACTGACAATGAAGTTGTTTATAAAATTTAAAAAAAGATTTTTTGCCACCTTGTTGCACTGGAAATTGGGACATAGGTAACTGATGTCATCAAGACATGCTTGTATCATTAAAATGCGATGTACGTGCTTGCAGTCAGTAGTCAGCTGAAAGAGTTTAATCTCCAGCCTTGTTAGTTACATCAGAATTCCCAAAGGGCCCTTAGTGTTATGTAACATGGTTTGGGGCCTATTTTTTTCCTTTCCACTAAACTCCTTACCCTGATAATATCAGGCTCACTCTGAGTCTATCTGCAGGATCAAAATTAGTTCTTCACTGGGCTTTTTAGCAGGGTTACACAAAAGGTAGCAGGGCAGCTTTCATAAAACTTGGAAAGGTGGAGTATAGGTATAGTATATTCTTTTTTTTTTAACAATTATTCATTGCTCTTTAAGTGTCATTCTAGTTGAAATATATATAATTTTAAACTATTTTTAATTATGCCTTTGCAAGCTCAGATTGTATGGACTTTGCTGGTTGTTGGTGGTTCTGTTTTGTTTGTTGTGTAAGACACCAGAGGGCTCACTTTCCACATACACACAGGGCTTTGCCTTTTCCAGGAAATGTTTTCACTGGAGTTGACTAAAACAATGGGAGTCACAGAAGTTAGTGAAATAAATACGGTGTTGCTGACAAATTAAAGGAAAAACCTTAAGCCTTCACCCCTACTGTGATATGATCTGGTGGCTCTTCTATGATGTGGGGGCCATTGTGCTTACACAGTTTGGGACCTCTGGTTCCCTAAATGCAATAGTCACTACCAGAAAGTCAATACAAAGTTGTCATGACTGTAAGATGAAACATCTTGATGAGGCTGCATCACGCACCATTGAAAATTTACTAATAAACCAAATCAGATCAAAAAAATATCCTTTTTTGTTTGAGCAAGTGATGTGTGGACCAGTATCCACAGTGAAGGTGAAGTGCTATGTATTTAATAGTTATGTCAGGTCATCAGGTACCTAGTGGAATATATATTGTGCACACTTGCAGCAAAGACAGTGGCTTTTTGTGTGCTACTTTTCATATTCTAAGCCTTCAAATACAGTGTAAATTTTTTGTTGAAATTTTCTGTTTAAAAAAATGCAATGCTGTAAAAAACCTGACATAATTATCGAATTAACTTGTAAACTAAATTGCTGATAATAGGAGATATCATAACATAATTTCAAACTAATAAACAGTACTAGGACTGCTAAACCTCAAACTGAATACAAATAAGTCTGAAGGATAAGCATCGGTAAATCTCAGTGTGGTTTATTTACACAGGTCAAGTTTTAGCAGGTATAACAAATTCAATATACAATCAAAAGGACTGTAAAAAAGTGGTGCCATTGATTTCTGTTGAAAACAGGAGTAGTCAAAGACTTTTATGGCACATTTAAATATATCAGACTACATTAATATCGTATAAAAGTTGTTGGGTTTTTTGGGGGTTTTTTTCATGAGGTCTATTAGTTGAGAAGAAAAATTAAATGGAATTATATTTTGGCTATACTATGAATAAAAGAATATGGTACATATTCTTTGTGCACTGCTAGATAGATTTAGTGAGGAGAAGACGTGTTCAGTTTAGGATAATTGATGGTTTAACGTGGTACAGCACACAGGCAGTAAGGTTTGGGACAACCATGCCTCCCAACTTGAACTCCAGACTGGGTTTCTCACCAACAGTGGCAGAGAATGAAAACCTCTGCAGGAGGGACGTGAAAAACATGAATAACTCCATCTTGGCCAGCTGTTCCCCGAGACAGGAACGCTTACCTGAGAATACACAATACATCACGTGGTTTTTATTCACACAGTCTAGTACATGGTCATTTTGATAAGAATATTACTGTAGGTATGGAACAAACTGAGGACATGATTAACGTATTCATCCACTATACAAAAAAGAAATGCAGTAATGTAATGGAAAATGGTTTCACAGACAACCAAATAAAAGTAACGAAGTGTGGTCTCCTTTTTTCATATAGTCTCTTTAAATCACTTTGCTAAAACAGCCTTTAACTGAGGTTTGAGGATAAAGATTAGTTACAGGAATGATTATAACTAGTGACTAACCTGCAGAGAAAGGAAGGAAGGCCTCCCTCCTCCTAAATTTACCATCCTGCCTCAGAAAATGTTGAGGGTTGAAGGAATGTGGAGTTTCCCCACATCGACTCATCATGTAGGACAGAATGCAGTGAAGGTATGATCATTGAACCCTAAAGAAATACCATTCATTAACAGGATTATTTAAACCCGTTTCCTGACTCCTTATTCTAGTTCGTATGTCCTGCATGTTTCTGGCATTGCTACATGTAGCTTTCTCAGTATTATCAATGAACTGCTTAATCCCAGCGACTTTATACAATGAAAGCATAGGGTTACTACTTGCTACACGGCTCTGGGTTGAGGTGCAGGACCTTAATGTATCTTATCTAGCAAATGCAAAATATTGAACATTTCGTTAGATATGGCAGTTTAGTAATCTAATAATTTTATTACAATGTGATGACAATAATAACTCACATGCCCGATTGGGAAAACATTTGGAACTCAAAATCTAAATCTTTCCTTTACTTGTTGTGGCTACAGGTTAGGCGGAATCAGAAAGTAGACCAAGCCACACTCTGTACAGTTTACAAGGTTTATTGAAAATAAAGACAAACGACAAGGGGAATGATTATACTGGTTAACACAAGGGGGATGGCAATCAGGGAGAGTCTGTGAAGGAGAAGAAAAGGGGAGTTTAGTCGGGGTCGAGGTGAGCGGAGGTGGGGTGTGCTGAATGCGAGACCTTACTTGGTACCCGGAGAATAGTTCGTGGAAGGGGGAAAGTCCGAGAGCTGGCTGGCGATCCAGAACCAGTAATGCAGGCGCGGTGGAGAGTGGGCAGGCAGGTGCGGGGTCCCAGCGTAGCAGGCAATGGAGGTAGGACAGGGGCTGAGGTGGCGGGGCAAACAGCAGACTGCTGAGAGCTCCGCTAGACCGAGGTGAGTGAACACAAAAAACAGCTGTGACCAGAACTGGTTCATCCACCGTGGTACTGGGGAAAAGAAAGACAAAAAAAAACAGGATTCAGTTGTAGCAAATGCTAGGCACTGGGTAGCAACAAGGGAAGCCAATTTAGCACTACTATAGTCGGACAATCTGGCGGAGAACCACAGTCACAGCAGAGTCTAAGTACCCAGCCCTCTGATGACCCAATGGCTCTCAGGTGTGCAGGGTTGAACACGGACATGGCTCCACCCCAAAGTGGAGACAAGGTGCAGCCTGCCCACTCATCCACCTGCAGGAAAGGGAAAACAGGAACACACAAACACACACCACCACCAGCCAGCCCGGACCCCTGACATTACTTGAGTAATTAAAGTCAAGCACTGTTTTCCATAGCAACCTTTTCCATGACATCCCTTTTTACTTAAGTACTTAGCTTTGACATGGATTCATTTCATCACTGGAGTAATATGGAGTTATCAACTCAGAGTTTGTCTACTATTTTATTAATGTCATCTGCATATAGTTGAAAGGATTGGTTTTAAACCAGTGTTGATTCATCCCATTAGTTATGGAAAACAATAAGCAAACAATTAACATGTGGATGGTGTACCTTTGGGATTGTGCACTTATCCAGTGTGGTCTCCTTGTTTGCCATGTATGCAAAATAGAGAGGGAGGATATTGCCTATTCTCTGGATCTCATGAATGACTGCATCAGTATAGGGCATGTTTTCTCTGTCAGTCATAGAGGGCTGTCTGGATGAACCAACAACAGCATCTATCTCAGCCTGGACTCTCTCTGCACAGTGAAAATAGGAAACAATGCACTTCAGTCAGAGTGCAAGCTTACTTTTGGTTCCTAGAGTTTCCAAAAGAATGGGAGGCAGAGCCTACAGCTATCAGGTTCCTCTCCTGTGGAACCAGGTCCCAGTTTGGGTTCAGGGGGCAGACACTTTTAAGGTTAGATTGAAAACCTTTCTTTTTGACAAAGCTTATAGTTAGGGCTGTACCAAGTGACCCTGAACCATATTACTCATGCACACACCTCGTATGTCAGGGTAGTAGATCATGTATAGCAGTCCCCAGTGTAAAGTGGTAGTAGTAGTTTCAGTTCCAGCACCAAACAGATCCATGGTGGAATAACACAAATTGCTTAGATTAAAACCAGAATCTTTGTTCTATCAGAGACAACAAGAGACAGTAGCAAAATTTAATTAGAAATGTAAAATGAACAAACAAAAAAGAAAAACATACATTACTACAACACTCACCTTTTCCATTTCTATGAGGAAGGTGTCGATATAGTCTCTTGGTGATGAAGGGTCAAGGTTTTCTCTATGTTCTTTGATCTTGATTTCCACAAAGTCAACTATATCTTGTGTCAGAGTAAATATCTTCTGATGAGGTCCAGGCAGCCGTTTCATCAGCCAGGGCATTACGTTGTAAATCTACAAAACAGGAAGATTGTCTGACAGTCTGACAATAACTTTTACATGTGTAAAGATTTACCTTATTGTATGCTTTCAAAGAGTGATCCATATTACTGTATGTCCCTGTAGTCCATTTACCATGTATTACTTGATGAAATTACCACCCACTACTGAAAATAAACAAAACAACCCATAGGCCCATTTTCAGGAAATGCAATTGTGCCGAAATGTTTTGTTAGTGTCCATAACAAGGTACATTTACTCAAGCACTGTACTTGAGCTGAATTTATAGTTTACTTGTGTAATAAATAAAAATCTTTTATTTTCTTTAGATCTTGAATTAAATAAGATGTTGGAACCCATTTAAAGGAGGTTCACCTGAGCCCACATGCCTCCCTATAGGTAAACAAGGTCACTGATGGTCTGAAGAATGGTCTGGTACTGCTTGTCAGTGTACTCGAATCGACTCCCAAACACCAAACAGCAGATGATGTTTGACACTGCACTGTTTATCAGTGACTGGGCATTAAAGGGTTTTCCTGTAAAATAAAGACAAAATGTGGATAAGAAACAAACCTTGTTTTAAAAAGAAAACATGAGAAGCAAAGTTCTTAAACCTGTGCAAATTGGGTGCCTGACAAGTTAGCATCAGTTAAAATATATATTTAGGTAAAATTTTATATTTATTTAGATAAAATTCATATAAACTAACTGTTTTTTCCAACAAAAAGAACAGGAATGTCCATTTAACTTATGAGTGTTGGTTCATAATCCTATGTACTTGTGCATGCTACTGTGCTGAAAAGCTGAACAACAAAATGTTAGGTCCATGTAGTAAACACAAAGATATCCAAAGCAATGGTCAGTGCACAAGAGAGGTGAAGAAGAGAGTGCAGGGTGGAGTGGATGGAGACGAGTGTCAGGGGTGATGTGTGATAAAAGGATAGCAGCAAGAGTGAAAGGGAAGGGGTCTTCTTGCCCAGACCAAAGTTTCTGAGTGTATGAAGAGCAAAATTCCTCTGTTGTTTCCACTGGTACCCATTTGATAACAGAAGACCTTTTGGAAACACAAAACAACATTAGACCCAAATAAATTTTAAATTTACCTAACAACCACAAGCTACATGCCACTATTTCTCCTAAGGTGTCTGATCCAGCTGATCTTATTGGAAACAACTAGCAACTTTTTCGACAAAATGCAACAAACATCCCCTTTATTCCCAACCAGTTCTTCATACAATGGTATAGATGGTCAATCTGTGAAATTTTCTCCTTGTTGGATCAGGGTCTCTTTTGCAAGTTTGTAGCCATTAACGACCACAATTCTTTGACCAAGGGGTCGGACAGTGAAAACATTTCCATATTTCTCTGCAAACTGAACACAGACTGCAGATTGGTGGTGAGGTTCAACAGTGAGTTGGCATTCTTTGTAAGGAGTAACACTTTAAATTTAATTGATGTAGGTGACATATTTTCATATTTTATCTCTGGATCTGATCGCTTACTTTGAAAAAAACAATGTCATTAAGAATTATTAATAATAATTAATAATTAGAGGGAGAGGAGAGAGGGAGACAGGACAAAAAGACACACCTATGGGAGAGAGACAGAGTTAATGATAGCTAATGATTAAATGCAAGTGGTGTATAAACACATGGAGAGTGAAAGGAAGTGAGGAAGAGGAAGTGCTCAGTGCATCATGGGAAGCCCCCAGCAGCCTAGGCCTATTGCAGCTTAACTAAGGGATGGTTCAGGGTCACCTGATCCAGTTTTAAGCATCAGATAAAAGTTTTAAGCCTAATCTTAAAAGTAGTGATGGTGGCTGTCTCCCGAATCCAACCTGGGAGCTGGTTCCAAAGGAGAGGGGCCTGAAAGCTGAAGGCTCTGCCTCCCATTCTACTTTTAAATACCCTAGGAACCACAAGTAAGCCTGCAGTGTGAGAGCCAAGTGCTCTATTGGGATAATATGGTACTATGA
>VUQI01041753.1:12247-29492 GCA_015106735.1 Paratilapia polleni | reverse complement strand
GATATAGGATTACTACTGGTTGCAGAATCTAATCTCGATATCTCTCTGCATTGAGATTGCCTCTAATGATGACAAGCCTTGTTTTTCCAGTGAGGGAGATGCCGCCCCACACCATCACACTGCCTCCACCAAAAGCTGTTACCCTATCAGTGCAGCAATCAGCATAGCGTTCTCCACATCTTCTCTACACTTTGACCCTACGATCCAACTGCTATAGGCAGAATCTGGACTCATCACTGAACATAACATTCCTCCACATGTTCATGTTCCAGTGCGCATGACTTCAATCATCCAATCCAATAAACAACACCAAACAGGAGTCAATAGCAGAATAAGATGAAAATTATGAGATTTATTCCCAAGAAGCATTGTTACAACAAAGAAATAATCAACAAAACACAAATTTTCTTACTTTTTGTGCTAAGTTTATTTAAGGGGGTGTATGCACATGTGCTGTATTCAAATAGTCTCTGGTCTTGTGACCGTCTCTCTTCTGGAATTTATTTCTAGAAGTAAAAATAATGAGTTGAATGTTTCTTTGTTTGTTTGTTTTTTAAATAAACTAGAGGGCACCTTATGATGATGATCACACCAGCTGCAATGTAGACTTCATTGTTTTCCATCTTTTTTGTTTATATACTAGATAAAGATATTTCAAACGGGGAGTTACAGATACATTAAAAAGTAGTTTGCATGCTCTTGTGATCCCACATGCAATGTCTAACACTGGCCCCCAGAGTTTTACTAGGCCCTTGTATATTTTCGCCAGCCCAGAAAAAAGAGGGGAAAAAACAGTTTTCTACCTCCTTAACATACACAGATGTGGCAAGATATTAGCAACACATTTAAATGCAGTCCAGTGCATCACCACCACACACTATGACCTAAATAATAAACATATTTTTAAACTGTATGTAGAAGCTACATAAATTTTGAATTGATTGCAGGCAGTACACTGGGTAGCATTAGACTTCACAGGTATCCTTCATAGAGTGGCATATTACTTAGATTACATAGCTCTTTCACTATACCATGTTGTACTGTTATAACAGGATTAGGAGCTTCTGGCATCAGATTGCATAATTAGTCAAAGGCAAAAATTACAGATGTAAGGGAGACTGAAGACAGTTGCAACACTTTTTGCATTTTACTCCGTTACTCAGACACTTTTTGGAAAAGACTAACCATAAGTTGCTATATTTAACTTCTGTCTGTAGATTGCCAATGAATCCGTATGAGAACAAGCACTCTATCATGTGTCTGACTGGAGGAATTTGGTGTAACTATCCCTTGTTACAACTGTTCCCAGCCAGCCTCCCCTCTTGTAGGACATTATAAACTGTAAAATGTTGGCTACAGTGTGAGGCTGAGGCATGCTTACATATTCCTCATATGAGTGAGCAGGATTACTTGAGAAAAATAAAAGCAAAGATGGGAGACAGAGAGTAGGGGAAAAAAGAAAAAGAAAAAAAGAAATCAGTGATTTAAATGTGTGTTGCAACAGCTCCCAGGGCTGTAGTCAGTTGCAGCATTTCAAATTTTACTTTTTTTTATTATTATTATTATTTTTTTTTGCATTTGGCAGCAATAAAAATGCCCTACATGTCAATATTTTAGCCTGAAATTTGATGACTTTTCCTAAAGTGACCCAAAATACACCAAAATGAAAAGATTTTTTAAAAATTTTATAGTGTTGTATGGGTGCTGAAAATTCTTGTACATTGAGGTTGTTCCAGGTCAAATTTGACCCGTATCTATGCAGATGGAGTTTAGATCCACCAGTGTGGGTCAAATCAGGGAAAATGGTGGTTTCAAGGAATCTGAAACTGTGTTTGTGTGTATTTTTTATGGGATAGTGGTGACAGAGTTAAAAAGGGACCTTGACACTGTCACCAGAAATAGATGTGTTCCCACCACATTTGCCCAGGTTCCCAGAGACAGGCACCTGCTGGTCTTTGAAGGATCATACGAAGGTCAGAGGGTGCCTTGACACAGGTACAAGATCTGTGGTGGCACAGTGGTGCACGGCGGGGGTTAGCACTGTCGTCTCACAGCAAGAAGGTTGAGGGTGAGGGGAAACAGAAGAAAGCAGAAGAGACAGGACAAAAGACACACTATGGGAGAGAGCCAGAGTTTAATAATAACTAATGATTAAATGCAAGTGGTGTATAAACACATTGAATGCACAGACTAGTTTGCAATAATCACTTTTTTTTTTGTTTTGTGCTCTAAGTGTTAATTAATGTTGAATTAATATTAATTATAGATTGTAGTTATGACGACTACAGGATCTCCCTGCTTTCTGAAACATTGATTAAGGATTAATCATCCATTTATTAATGTCAGATAGGCTCTTTATACATTCTAAATAGATCTGTAGATCACAGTTCGGTATAGACACTTATTATGAGGGAACTGACCTAGACCATACTGTGAAGGCATGAAAAATGAACAGTATATAAGGGTTAAATGTTTAAGTCTAATATATCAAAATTTGGTTAGCGTACTCCAAACAGTCTGATTAAAGATGCAAAAAGTGTTGCATCTGTCCCCAGTAAATGTGTTCTCTGTTGATTTGTTTTGAATATGACATTGGCTGTGATGTTGTAAGGTACTTTCAAGTGGGCTGCCAGAGGTTCACCTGACTTTGGTCACAAGGTGGCGGCATTGTGAAAGATGGTGATTACTCCACCAAGACTTTGCCAAGTGCATCTTGGTCAACAAAGAGGGGTGTGGTTTGAGATCTGTATATTGCAGCTTCAACCTGCACCATAAGGTAAATTCAACATACCCAGGACATCTTTTCTTTATCTGGCATCAACAGACCCTAACACTGGCAAGGGTAAGCAGTCACAAAAAGGTGATTATCAACTTGAAAAGCCAACCCAGCCAGGCTGTCAAACATCAAAGTGTTTACAACATATAATAATGCGCATAGATGCAATTCTACTGTTAGCAGAGTGGCATACTTTACAAAAGAAAAGAAAATTATATTAGAAAAAAAAACAAAGAAGTAAAACACATAACAGAGGCTAAGTACAGCTAAGCCAAAGCAGTGGGTGAGTGTGTGTATCGAAAAACACCTGCTGCTACAGTGTGTGGCTTGTAGCACAAACCCCTCTGAATGGTCACTAAAACTGGAAATAATGCAGGCTATTTAAAGACAAAGAAAAGCTGGCAATAATTATTAATTATTATTATTATTATGATATGCATAGTATGTAAGTTATGTCTAACTTATGCTATAAGTCTAAGTATAGAACAGTGAAACAGATTTAAAGTCACAGCCAATCAGGGAAACACAGTGTTTAGATGGTCTAAAACTACAGATCATTTTTCTATCTGCAAACTGATTGATCAGTGGGTAGTGCTTTTATACATGCTGATCTCTTATAATAAATATGTAGCATGAGTTACTATGGTGATGTAACCGAGCAAAAAGTGAACCATCTTCATAACCCTGAAAACATAGGGTTAAACCTAAATTAACCCCCAAATCCTGCTTTGTAAAACAGTGAACTCATTGCAAGGTTCTCTAGTTTGTAAATAAATCCGTCCCAACTCAGTTTACAAATAAAACCATTCCCCATGTATCCATGTATTTTAGAAACTTAAAAAAAAAAAAAAATCCAGAAGAGACAGAGTGACAAGACATGGCAGTATTTGGGTCCATCGCATCATGTGCACACACCACATAAACATGTAGCACAATCAATGATTTCTTATTATAATCACACTTTTATTTAGGGAATATACACTTAGTATAAAACAAACAGTGTCAGACAAATATACACTGAGATATGTACTGAGAAGCTTAATTTCTACTAGATCTATACAATCAGTATAATATTTTGATAATTGCAATCAGTTGTTCTTTGTACAAGCAGTGGAGATTAAAATAGATATGAATGAAGGATTAATCAAGTAATAATTTCATGATATGGAATATGTGACATTAATGTAAAGATACATTTCATGGTTAATATTTTTGCAGCAAACAAGTTCAGCTGAATGGGTTCATGCAGAGGATGTTTTTTCTGAGCCATTTACAATTGAATCACATTCAGAGCAACTTTCTCCAGGAGCTGATGGTTTTCCTCCAGAACTTTCAGGACCAGGTTGGTTATCAGTGCCACTTTCTCCAGAATTAGAAACTTTGTTTTTTTTTAACTTGCAAACAAATGCAATGATTGCAATGACGGTCATTAATAGAGTAAAAACAAGTCCAATGCACTAAACCAGAGATCAGAGATAAAGAATGGACAAAAACAAAGTCATTTAGAATGAAGCTGGTCATTAACACTGTTGTATAATAAAAACATTCTGTAGGAAGCTAATGGTCTTATTTCACATATTAAAAAAAAGAATTTTAGTTACCTGAGAATGAAAGTACCAGTCCTGAGACTTCATCAGTCGGTTCTCATATAAGGCACTGTCATTTGTTTCACACCATTTCACTGGAGCAACTTCGTCAGCAGTTACATACCTGCCCGACCAATTTGTGTTTCCACAAGCAACGTAGCGGCCATCAAAGAACAGCACGATCATCCACACAAATGCAGGGATCATGTAGTTAAACACTTTCTCTGCAATCTCACAGAATTTTTGTAACTTTTTTTTACATTCGCTGTTTTCATTCTTTGTTTTGCTGGACTCAGCAGATGGTAATTTCCATTCTTGGACATTGAGCATCAGCACAAAGGCCAAACCTCCAGGAATGATGAAGAATGCCGACACAAATAAAACATTCTTCCACCTTTCTTTACAGGGGCATGCAAACTCCATCTCCACTAACTTTTCCAAGACAACCAGAGAAAAGGAAAACAGAACATTTGACACAAGTGGGTCATTTTCAAATTTTTTTCTCAAGGTGGACGTCCAGGCTTGTTGCATTTCTTTACTTTTATCTGCAAAGGAAGACAAAAACTAAAATAATTCATCTTTTAACAAAAGATAAAATGTCAGAGAGAAGGAGGACAGTCTTGTGTGAGAAATTAATATTAGTCACAAACAAAAAAATTCCTGTTGCTCTGATTGTACTGCTCATTAGACATATAACACAAGTTAAATTTGAAATGTGAAAAAGACTACTTATCTACACTTACCAAAACAACTGCAGGAAACTTGCATTTATAGTAAAAAAAAAAAAAAAAAAGCTACTTTTGGCCGCTCCCTTATACACAAGGAGTCGCCACAGCAAGTAGCTTTGCATATTTGATTTGGCAGGAAGGATATCCTGACACAACCCCCCAAGCGACTTGTGTCTCAAAAAAACCCCTAAAAAAACAATCAAGTATCTAAGGGGTTACTGTGAAAAAGTAAGGTTATTTTGACCATAAATTAACAAACATTCTAATTAGATCGTACCACTTCTCTGCCCCTGTTTAGCTTTTATCAACCCAGAATCATAAATAGAAATGCTGTTCATTAACTGACCTGAACTAAAAGTACTAATAGACTTATAACTGTGTTAAAAAAAAAAATGCCATAAATGGAAGCAAAAAATATAAATTGTTCTTTTTACCCAGTTTTGTGTACTTTTGTGTACTGATTTTTGCTTATTTTTAGATTGCTGACTCAAATGACTTTCACTGTACATGTTCTGTTGCTGTGCTAACATCTGATGTATAAACCACAACAAGAGCATGTATAAAAAAATATGAAATATAGTTAAACCAACCTGTCGGTGTTTTATCCAAAGCTCTTTTTAGATGCTCTGCATTCAGAACTCTCACACACCTGACTGGCTTATTTTCATTTTCTCTTCAAAACCACAACATGATCCCACCCCTCCTTCCTCCTTCCTCCTCTTGTTATTTCAATAATCAGTCTAGTTTGCTCTTACAGTTATGCACTGTTATGGGAGCAGTGCCTCTAAAATATTTTTGGTGCAACCTTTAGTGTAATGAAGACATGGTTGTAATTAGGTAATTATGACAACTGTTAGAAATAAAGTACAGTGCAGAAGTCTTGAGCCACCCATCATTTCTTTATATTTTGCTTGCAAGGAGCCAGACTTTCTTGTAATTTTTTAAAGTGGTGTTCAGCAGTAGTTCTCCAGGCTCTCTGAAGGTCTTTCAAAGTCTTTCTTTCGACATTGGCTGCTTTTTCAGTTATTTTCAGTCCAGTTCTTGTACCTGATCATTTTCCGATAATCTTTTGTTTGTTTTTTGTTTTTGTTTTGTTTTCTAAGCTTCTTAACACTGACCTAACTCAAGGAATGAACCAGTGTTGTATCTACACATAACAATTTTCAAACCCATTTTAAATTGTATCTTTAGTGACTTTGTTAGTAGCAGTCTAGCAGATAATTTGTTTCCATTTCTTTATTTGAATCTATGAAAAAATGAGATAAAACAGAGATAAAACAGGCATAAAATAGTATTTTTGCACCAACAAGGTGATTCTTGAGAGCTATTAGCTGAAAACTTGGCATACCTCAGCATGGTGGGCAGTGTGTCCTTAAAAACTTTGAGGAAACTGGACAAGTGAGGGATCAAATTATCTATCTACAGCAGATCAACAGTATCTGAAAGTTGTGTCCTTAAGAAATAGGAAGAAATCCAGCGAAGACCTGACACAGGACCTAAGAGATACATCTGGACCTTGGACTGGTTCTTATAGTGCTTTCCTACTCTATTTAAGCACTCAAAGTGCTCAAATAGCAGTAGTCATCAGCTCAGGCTTGAAACCAGGCTTGCAGCTCTCTGTAAAGCTACGTGCTAATGGAACTAACTCCTTAACCTTGCACCTATAATTATCAAATTTATATAAACCTCAGCTCTCAGCCGCCAAATGAAACATTGTTAACGTGACAACAGTCATGGGCAACCTAAAACCTTTTAAAGAAATATTACTAACACATTTAAATGTAAATGCATATCAGTCATCTAGCTTCAGAAGGAGAGTGGAATATACTGCATACCTCCCTTTGTAGGGCACCACTTGTTGGCTTTAAATAAATTATCGCCCCCTGCTGGTACTGCAACTTAAGCATGCGTGTCTATTTCACACCTAGGACAGGCAAAGCGTGACACCCACACTATGTCCTCTAGTAGACCAGCGGATCTATTACACGCTTTGCAAAATGATGTTTCTGATAAAATGAAGGGTAAACTGTTATATTAAATGTTTCTTTATGGGATGAGAAAATCATGCCATATCATAAGTGTCTTAAGTTAGATGCAAAAGATCTCAGAGCTTTAACCAGGCTGATTTTTTTGATGAATGACTCTAATAGGACACAGATGATACATACACATAACATCCTTATAAAATATGTCAAATTACAGGTTAATCTACCCCAGAATTTAGAAATCATATAAACATCTGCAGCAGTAATATGCAACAGACACATAAATGTAACTGTAATATTCATTTTAAAACACAGTATCTCACATAACTGAAAAAAACAAACACTGACATGAGTTATTTTGTTTGACTTTTATTTTCAAATATGTTTTGTTGCTAATACTTCTTTCAGCAGATCATATCCTGTACTGCAGGATAAACCTCAGTGGATCTGGCTGAGCAAGGAGGCCCTGGCAGTGCTGCTGGACCATCTCAGCCAGGCACAAAGACATGGATGGAAGGGTCTTTGTTCATCCATGTCCAGCAGCACCACCAGTGACCCACTCCTCAGTTAGACAAATAGAACTGTTCATTTTACAAAATTAAAAAAAAAAGCTTTCTTTTTCAGCTGATCTGTATCCTCTAATACTTCTTATTGTAATTCCCCATATGCCTGTTATATTTTGTGTTGGAAATACCTCTGTAATACGGGAAAGGCAGTCAACCAAAAAGCAGCAAAAATTTTCAAAGGTTTATCAAAAGTCTGTTAACTTGCAGGATGAAAACTGAATTTTAACTTGTGAACACATGTACATACTTTACATACAAAGGGGAAACAGAGCAGGACAGACACAAAATCCTGCAGAAAAAAAAATGAGTGAAAGTGAAACAGCCTTCAAAACACAAACCTCCTAAGCAGGACACGAATTACAGTCTCCTGGTTGATATGCTTTTGACCTTCTCCACTTCCACCCGCACAACCTCCAAATGCCGACTTTGTAAATCTATTAAGGGGGACTGTTATCTCTTGGCCAACGGATCAAGGGTGAGACACCTAAGGAAACTTTGTACTCTTACTTGACCCCACTGTGGCCCTGAGGGCCAGTGTAACTTGATTCTTTATGACAGTACTCGTGAAATGTGAAAAAGCCACATTGAGACTAGTGTGTATGTTAGATTTTGGAGTCCACCAGAATAAACTAATACGATCATGTGCACATAACTTTAATGAATCTAAATTACAGCTTATTATTTTATATCTGACAATAAAGACTCCATTTCATTAGCTGGGGATAGTGTCACTCGAGAGTTCGCAGCCCTGACATCTCTCAGAGCAAAAAATCCACAAAGGAAGTCTTTCGGTTGAAGAAAACATGTCACCACTCATATACGGTTTTATTTAATTTCACAGCAAACTCTATACACTATCTGAAATATATAACAACTGCCCCACAATGATGAGATGAGGCAGAGGCTGAAGGAATTGTGGGTTGTAGCTGATGATGTCAAATGCAGACAGGGAGAACCAACTTGCTAAGATTTGTTTGCTTTTTCAATATTAGACATTTTGTGTTTTTTTTTTTTTTTTTTTTTTTTTTTTTGTTTGTTTGTTTTTTTTTTTTTTTTTGACAAACAAAAAACCACTGAAAAAAAAAATCTTCCTGATACTTACTTTTGCATCACGTACAGTGCAAAAGAAGTGAACTCATGAGTGATCTGAAGTATATTTCTGTTTGACAAGAGCTTGTTTTTTAATGGCATCTTCTTTAACTTATTTGACCTGCTAACTTCAAGTCTGACGGCTTCACCTCTGTGGCCTAGTCAGCTGCCAGCTGGAGCAGCTACAGACATGCACAGCACGGCCCTACTCTGACACTCAGTATGCTGCTAAAAATGGCCAGCGAGAGGCTGATCGCTGGGCACCAGGGAGTAGGAGTACACAGCTGTCTACAATAGAGAGGAGGAAAAAAGAGAGGCTGCATTAAACTGGGCTAATGTGACTTGCACTTGGTTTTGAGAGATGGGGGTGGGGGGGTATCTCAAAAGGAACTTTGGCTTGAACTAATTTATAGATATGACAGTCAGGTTCATAATCAGGCATCTGTATGGCCTTTATATATTTTCATACAACCATTTATTCGTGATGCTACACGTGTTCATTTATTTGAGCTGTTCTTTCTGCACTGTCATATATGTTTACTTGCTCATACTTAATGAGGGGTAATTGCGTCTGTGTGACTGGTTTTATCCAGATTGTATGTTCAGTAGTTGCATGAGTCAGTCCTCCATTATATCTGTTAGGTGAAAGGAAATGAAAACATCAGAGTGAACTGACAAACTATGTCAGCTTGGCAATGTGTACGGCAACATAAATAATTCACCAGAGATGTAATGGATTGTGGGCTTGGGCTAGTAAGTGAATCATTCTTGACATATGCACAGTTTCAGTTCAGTGGAGTGTTCATGTAAACACTGTTAGCATGACAATAATAGCTGATGACAGGCCTGACCAAAGTGTGCAAACTGCAATTCTTTTCTGGGTTCCATGTAAATGCATGCTTGTCAGGAGCAGGCTGGTCATCTGTGTTGAAATCTGTGAAACTCCTCACGCTGTCAAACTGATATAACCACTGAGAAATCTTCTCACCACGGTGGCTTAACAGAGACAAATTATTCTCAATTAATGACTGGTGTAACCACAACATCGAGATTATGACAAGTTGGTCATGTCCTCTGGCCAGTGAGAAATTTGGGTTTATTTCCCATCATCCATTCTGAAAATAAAGTAGTTCTTCTTCCAGCAACCAGTTTATCTTTCAGCAGCTGACAGAGCTGAGACTGACTCATGGCCCTGTGTGTGTCTGACACGCTGTTGGCATCCCAAAACGAAGACAACAGGCCAAACAAAGCATGTGCACTCTTTCTGGTATTTTATATATCTGCGTTCAATATTTAGTTACAAGCATGGTTAAGAATGTAATTACAACTCATTTACTGTATGTTCATGATCAGTGGAAACAAATTAAGAAAGCAACTAAACAAGAGCATGGCTCATTTAGCACAAAGCTGTTATTAAAATGATCCCCAACTATCTTTAATACTGGTACGCTTATGAACTTGTTTCCCCACTTTATTCACTCAAACATGTATACAACACAGTGAAATACAACAAATTAGCTGGTTAGTTAGCAAACTGTTATATGCTGGAGAGGGAAGTTAAGGAAAGATTATCTGCAACAATTAATCACTAAATATCCTAATAACTTACAGTATGGAACATGAGGGTTTCATGGTAGAAATTTCTTTTAAATTAATAGTTTGACATTTGGGGAACTATAGTTTAGCAGGAATTGGCTTCTTTCTGAGATTTAAAAGAGGCGGTTGATGTCGGTACACTTTGTAATAAGATAAATACTTTAGCACGCTGACAAGAAAAAGGGGGTAGCTAACCTACTGTAGCTCTGTCTAAAAGAAACAAAACCAGCCGACCAGCACCTGACAATATGAAGTTTTGATTATTTATATAATACACCCCATTAAACTGTATTAAGACTTGAAATAATGCAATAATAGGTGCTTGGCTACTGAGTGATAAATGGATTTGACACAAGGAGCTGTAGCTACTAGCCATTTGCTAGTCTTCACCTTATGCTACAGTCACACTAGGGGAAAACAGTGGTTGAAGACCCCGGAACGATCAAAATTATTGCAACCCTGTGCAATGAATTTGCAATCTCGTTGCCTCTGAAGATCTGAACCAGGTCTGCGACCACTCGCACGCAGTTGATGCTTCAAGATGGCGATAAAATGGCATTAAGATGGAGTCAGTCTGCTATCAGTTTGTGATTGAACGGGGGTTAATTTGGCAATTACATGCAATCTGTTTGTGATAATTTGGCAATAAATTGTGATAAATCGGCAAAAATTGCAAATGTTTTGCCATCTGTTGCAAATCCGTTGCCGTCTGCATATACAGAAATTCACATTAACTGCTTACCTTCAGAATCCAGCCAGAACCTCATTGATGTGAAAGAGAAATTCAGAAATTCCTCCACAAATAGTGCTGCAGTTGCTACTGGATGCAAAATGGCATAGGCGCTCGCCACCCTTGCTTTTATATAAGAATATAACCAGAATACAACCAGATGGCAACCAATTGAGATGAGTTCCCTTTTGCAAAGAGAGGGGTCGCAGACGAGGTACGTTCATCGGCACAGACTGACTCAGATTGATTGCAATGTCTTGGCAATCTGTCTGCATTTATAAATTAAATGCAATTATTTGCAAACCTTCAACAATCCGAGAGTAATTGCAGTCAGTCCAAGTTGGACTGCGATTGTTTGGAGACAGGCTGCCTCCCACCAGGCGACTTGTGCAATTTTCCTTCCGATTGAAAGTAGTCGCCCAGAGGCTAAGGGTGTTGCATGCTCAACCTCTGGGCGACCAGCTGATCTCCATACCTACTTGCAATTGGTCTCCTACACCAAAAAAAATTCAGCGCAATCCCAGGGCAACTACCGAGTTTTCCTAGTCACTAGGAGGTTGCTGTCCTACTTTTACTCTAGTGTGACTGAGCCATTAGCTAATCTGAGTCACTGAACTGGACATACTGTATGTTCATGGTGCTGGTGCCTTTTGTAGCAGTTTTATTGCAATTATTTGACAAATAATAAGACTTTCTGTGCGAGTAATTGCAGTAGCAGCTCATCCGAGAAGTTAGACTTCCAGTTTTTCAGTTGTTGACATTCTAGTATTATTTTATTTGTATAGCAGATATCTGTTTGTACGATTCACAGCCTATGGATGCACCTTGCTAAAGATGCTTGCTAGAGTTAATGGATAACTCCACCCTATCATCCTATTATGGTCACTTTTGGCTCCAAAAGACCAAGATAGTAACAGCCATAATGCTGCGGGCTTCAAAACAGCAGTTCACTAACCAGTGAGTGAAATTACATATGGTTATAATGCTTTACTGAACTTTGGCTTTGGCGAGAACCAGACTAACTGTCCAGTATTCATGCTAAGCTAACTGCCTAATGAGGCTACAGAGTTGCTGTATTCTGATTTGCTGATTTGATGTTTTTATTTTATATTTTTAAATATTGTATACATGTACAGTGGTCCAGATACAATACCAGGTTTAAATCTCAGAATGGCAGAAAGAAAGAATAAATGTTGGTAAGCTAGAGAAGTAGAAAATTGAAATGAGAAATTTGCATCTATTTTAAATAAAACTACCTCTGCAATGCTTTACAAAGCTGAGGGGCGTGACAACAATTTTAAATCCTTTCTGAAGACCAGAAAAAATAATTAAAGCAAATGTTTGAAAAATTACCATACTGGTTATCATCATATATTATGAGCCTTAAGGAGCATGTATTATCTGTATTAAGTGATACATCCTCTCTGATAATCATGCTGAAAGGCATTTACAGTTCCCATTAATCATTAGTGTCTAATCTCCAGATTTCAAAAACCTTTCATCAGAAATGTTCTTCTGCACTGGCATTTCCAGTCTGTAGGAAGAAAGAACCCATATTTTTCACTCAAGACAAAGTCACTACATGTCTGTCAATTATCTCCTCAGGAGCACCTTTGATAAATCACATCCTGTCTAATACATCATGGATTAGAGCATCTACAGAGTGGAACTGCTGCTTATGGAGCTGCCTTTAATGCAATGACTCACCAGGAAGCCACTAAAATATTCAATTTAATAACTATTTGCAAAAAAAAACACATCCAACAGATGTGAGTGGGGTATTTTTAAGGCTGCTAAGTACATGTGCCAATCACCTACAATATACTGTAGAATGATAAGTGAATAAGGCAAATGGAGAACAGCTTCTGTTTTCCATCCATCCATCTATCCATCCATTTTTTTCCACCAGTTCAGGGTTATGGGGGGCTGGAGCCTATCCCAGCTGTCATAGGGAGAGAGGCGGGGTACACCCTGGACAGATCACCAGTCTGTCGCAGAGCTAACACAGAGAGCCAGACAACCATTCACCCTCACATCCACACCCACTGCCAGTTTAGAATCACCAATTGACCTAACATGTATGTCTTTGGGAGGAAGCCAGAGTACCCGGAGAGAACCCACACAGGCTCTGGGAGAACTCAACACTGAAAGGCTGCAGTTGGGCTGGTGGATTTGAACCCAGGACCTTCTACACCACACCACCATGCTGCCTCACTGAACATAGATAAAAATTAAGAATAAAGTGAAAATGACAAATACAACTCCACCGAACTGAGATCTGTTGTCTGTCCCTACAGCCATACAGCCACAGCCTCTCCTACAAGTTCAGACTGGATATAACACAACAAAAGTAAACTGAATTTCTGACAGATAAGTGACTGTTTTATTTTGCATTTTCCTCAAAAACCATATCCTGCTAAATCTCCCAAACAGATGAGTTGAGATGCTATCATTTTCCAGCCAACCTGAACTTTCTTTGCAACACAACATTTTTTCTAAACAGGCACATTTTTCATATGTTTATTTACAGATGACCTCCTTAACACCGATCACACTGACTGCTCTATTTCAATGCTTTTAGACCTCGGGTCAGTTTGGCACAGCAGATCGTGCTGTTCTGCTTGAACACCTTTGTAAATCTCATTGGTCAAATATTACACTTGATTAGATCCCTGCCAAATCATTCCCTCATTGGAGTTAAACACGATAAACCAAAGCAAGAGTCTTTCATCCCAAAGATAAAATATTATCAGAATGTTGTCTCCTTTGTCTTTGCTGCATTTTCTGCATGCATGGATTAATTTGATTATGCTTGGACTGACTCTGTCCTAACAAGAAAGCCCTCTCCTGCCACCAGCAGATAACCCAACGTGACATACAGAAATATGCTGTATTTATGCTGTGTGTAAATCTCAGAAGAGATTGTAAGATGTGATTTTATAACTGTGAAATGATGCAGTCTGATCCATCCCGATCACTCTCAAGTCTAAAGGAGAGCAGGGTTTGTATATACCGAAATGTCTCAGGCTCACTCCAAGCAATCACACCAAGAGAACGACTAGGACTAAAAATAGACACAGCTCAGAGCTGGACATCGGATGTGAATGACATTTCCATTTCCAAGGAATAGGGCGTCTACTGTGAGATTGGAGTTTTGTGACAGAGGCCCACAAATTGGAATTATAATGACATTTTCTAGTTGCTCTTTAAAGTTGTTCCAAAGTTTCAAACACAGACAAAACCTGTCTGATAATCAGACTGAACAATCATTTCATTTCACTTCATCCTCTGTGAATCACTGAGAACATCTAAGATCTGGGCAGTGATTAAGAAGCTAAGACAGAGCTACATCTACACAATTAGATGCACATTTTACATAAATGACAGATACGTTTCAAAATTATAATAATAGTATTATAATAGTATTAATTAATAATTAATATAATTAATAGTATTAATTATCTTGCAGGCTTACGCATTACCGTACCTTCTTTTCTAAATGAGCAACACTAACTAACTAAAGTTGAATTTTTATTTAGCTGCAGCCTTATCTGTTTCCTTTTATAAGGCATTTATTTTTGCACTTTTTTGTGCCTCTGAAGCACTTTTGAGTGAATTAGTGAAGACACAGCGAGGCTAATCAAAGTCTGATTTATGACTGTAGATGGCCACATGAGGAAGCATAACTGTCCCAGTTTCATAGCTGAATTATTCCTTTTGCCAAAAAGCTGGGAAAAATTATTTTGATAACCAAAGTTAATTTTGTGGACAAAATGGATTTGCAAAGAGGCTGATAACAGGCGATGCCTCTGAAGCCTAATGGCATAATTTAGTTCTGTGGTAGTCACAGGCGGACTGACGCTCTTCTGTGAAAAAAAATATGAGCTTGACATAGTTATTCATTCCAGGGCAGCATTTTTAAATCAATAAACAAAACAAATGCATGCAATTCTCTCTTAGCTATTTGCGTCTTTACTAATGTTTAATTCCTTTTCATTAGGCAGTACAGCACAGTTTTATGATGTCCTGAATTAATAAGATGTAGCTGTAGTGCATTTGCTCTGGTTTAAGTACTTTGAAAGTGCGGCATCAAGGAAAAAACAGTTCTAGGCTTTTTTGTTTTTAGTTTTTAGTGATTATTCTTTCGATTTATTACCTGGCAGGTAATTAATCAAAACACACAGGATAGCTATAGAGACTTATTCAACTTAGAGGAGGTCCGGTTATACAGTGCAGCAGCAGGATAGTGACAGCCAGTTGAGACACTCACCCTAAAGAACTCCTTAGTGGAGCCTGAGTCTAAAGTCCCATAGGCGATCTCTGTCTGCTTGGCTAGATCCTCGGCACTCTCAATCGGAGAAACCATCCTCTCCACGGTGAGGAAGGCAGCCAGGTTGGCCGTGTAGGAAGAGATTATGATGAGGGTGAAAAACCACCACACTCCTCCCACGATACGACCAGACAGAGACCTGAGAGGAGTAAAAGGAGCAGAGACAGGGATGGGAAATCAGCGTGCCCACATCAGCATGTTGGGGAACAAGGGATCATTTCCCACTGTGTCTCCTGTGTTTGTTTAGAGGGTTTTTTTTGGTTTGTTTGTTTGTCTGTTTTTTCCAGCTCCACATTTTTGTTCTCAAACTCTATTAGAGTACATTTGCATCATTCACAGTACTTTATCCTAAACCTTGGTGAAGCCCCTCTGTTCATCCACTGTCTAAAACAAGCTTTTTTTTTTTTTAGCTCCCTTCTCTCCCTTAAAGCTAACTTTATTCTGATTGGCTTTTGTTGATAAACAAAAGGTTTGAACAGCAGGTGGGTAGAGCTGCTGTGCTCATAGCCAGAGGTGTGTGCCTGATATGACAATATTAGAGATTTGATGACATCATCCAGAGCCAAGAGTAGGAAAAGCTGTCTAACAAACTGTCTAAACTGAACATTTAGAGCAGTCTGAAGCCTGAACTTGAGCCATGTTGCAAGAGAATGTATCACAGAAAATACTGAAGAGCTTAACAGGCCCCCATTGACTGGATGAATGATATACTTTTGGAAAGTTACTTTCACTTCAGCAAATGTCTCTGTTGATCCATGCTAACACATTCTTGCATAAATTATTTATATGTGGAAATATAATTTACCTAATATAGCTACCTATACAGCTGATTAATTCTCTGAAAGCAATCATTGAGCCTCATTAACTCAATATAACTGTGTCCACATTTAGTTTTGGAACTAAATCAGGTGTGCAGCCATCCCAGATAGCCAAGAGTACCCAGCCCAACAGCAGCCTGCAGGCTGCCAGACCGATGATGCCCCAGAGTCTGCTTCAAAGTTAGCCTGAGTTCTGCTGTATTATGTTAATTTTCTTGTCAAGCAATGCTAGGCATTTTCTTGTCCCAGGTAGTGAGTTCATCCACTTGTGATTTATAGTGGTTTAGTGTTTGATGTAGTTTAAAATGTAAGGCTCTCTACCAATAATTTAAGACCAGAGAGGACAAGTCTGAAGTATAAGCGCCACAAGTCTGTTACTGAAGTCAGGCTATGATAAGCCAAACCACTTCATCACACAGATACTCCAACCCTGCTCTCTGGTCCTTAACCAATTCTTCACAGTTTTCACAGCAGCGTAAAGGCTCCAACTTCAAATCCGTGCCTCGCAGTTCAACCCCAGGTTCGTATTTTCAAATTTGACTATTCTCTCTGGTCCCCTACTTTAACGATCACACACACACACACACACACACACACACACACACACACACACACACACTGACTTCACTGCTCTCAGATGAACTCTCATTCCTCTGTTCAAATGAGCACGGACTTCAGTCGCAGTGAATCCCTGCATTGCAGATGCACTCCTCTGGATTTCTCCTGATTTATTGTTTCCACAGTTTATTTTTATATTTTTGCTATTCTTGTGCATTCATGTTGTGGATATTTTGTCAAATCTACACTGTGTTGTTACTCTATCATCCAAGTTTCAGAGATGCTGGGTAGATTTTGCCAGGTTTATCTGAAAATCACTCATAATTGGGGATAATCCTCAAAAGAAAAAAATCACAGTAAGGTGACTTTCGATAAAAGATTAGTTGGTCTAAACGTGGTTGAGCCAGAGTAAAAGCTACAGCCACAAAAATGCCCTAGAGGCAACAGAAGGTGTGATTAAAGAATGGAAATCAGAGAATACAT
>VUQI01041753.1:0-12227 GCA_015106735.1 Paratilapia polleni | reverse complement strand
TTCCTCTTGTGGTGATTATAGTGGCCTGGAAACTGCTGGTCTGTGTCAGGGCTATGAAGAATAATTTAGCAAAAAATTACAGCATCAGCAGTTTTAATTTAAAAACTGCATGTACTTTGAAGGCAACATAAAGTCCCTCATTTGCTGCTTAATTGATTTTTTTTCCAGTGATTTATTGTAGACCAAGAAAGCTGCAAATTCCAGCTTTCCAGGAGCTGTTCCCTCTGCACTGTTTATACTCTTGCATGAAACATCTATCTTTAGTGCTCATAGACAACTTACCACACATCACTCTGAGCAGTTGGGAATTCAAAAATGTGGACATAGTGAAAATAAATACATGCACTGCTTTTTCACTGCATGAAAACTAAATTTGATTTCAAATTTCAGACCAAAAAAGGTCTATTTGACTATGTGAAAATGGGATTTTTGTTGTATGCTATTTTTGCATGTCGGTAATTGTGTATATTAAATGTGCATTATTAAATACACTACTTCTTTCCTTTCTAACATATGTTCCCAGTAAATAAGAACTGTGTGTGCAAAAACAAACAAAAATCTCACAAGTCCCATCAAATAAAAATCCACATCTTTGACATGTGGCCACAAGCACATAATTAAGTATTATGCATTAAATGTCAAGAAAATCTATGAAAACCTTGGTCAAATTTGTTTTGCCTTTGATCTTCAACCAGCTTCTTCCAAAGTCGAGCAAGAACAAGTGTTGGAAGCAAGAATCCTTGAAGAAGTCAGGGACGCCACAACAGCAATGTGTAAAGAGATGGATGAACAGATGAACAGAGGGTATGACTGGATGGCCATTGTGTTGGAAAAATACATAATGCACTTATGGAGGTGATGGTTTTTTCCACACAAAATACCCTATATACGCCAAGTTGATGACCGTAAAATGGGACATGCAGCAAAAACACGGTAGCCCTCCAAGAGTCATGAGGATATCAAGCCACTACTTTGAATGAAGTGTAATGACCCCTGTGCATTTTACAGCCCTCAGCATGGTGGATATAAGTTATTTTGTGGATGCAAAGCATCACTGCCAGCATGCAGCTTCAAAACAAATGGATGTGGAGTAGAGGATAGTTTCTTGTACTGAGAGAAATGGGAGGAAAGTGCAGTGAAGTGGAGCATGAGGTTAGGTGGACAGCACTAATAGTGAAGCTCAAAAATAACCTATATGCACCATTGCAGGGTGGAAATGCATGTATGGGACTATAAAATGCAGAGACAGATGACAAGGACATCTGAGAGGTGGTGGAGAATGAACACAACAAACCAACCTTGGTGAGATATCGCATCCTTGCTGCATGAAGGCACCCAGGGAGAACCACAGGCTATTAAAAATCCCAAAGTCGTTTGGAGGGTCAGGGGGGCTCTGAGGGTCTTTGGCCTCATCGTTCTCGTCCAGATGCCACTCGTAAGGGCTGAAACGGCTCACCAGGAAGAGCACCACACTCACACCGATATAAGCAAAAACTATACACATCCAAATTTCATAGGCCAGTGGGTCCAAGAAGGAAAACACCCCAGGCTTGGACTTCTGGGGCTTCTTAATCATAATGGAGATGCCCAAGCTCATGAAGGGTTTAGAGAAGTCTATCACTTCTTCTCGTACCAGTGTTATAGTTAGTGGTGCCACAGCTATGTCAGCTCTCTGTGAAAATGGGAAGAGGCACAGAGGAATTTAGTCTGACAGAAAAAATAACATAAATAACCAACTGAAGTGTTAAAAATACTTTAACAGAGAAAATATTGATAAACCTCAAACCAACTCGAATTAACAGCACATTCACAGAGTAAACAAACTGAACATTGTGAAATACAGCAGCTTAGTATATACTGAAAAGCAGACCTGTGATAAAGCCCTTTAGAGGGGATCTGCCATTTAAAAATGAGTCACTCAGCATTTGTTAATGTCTTTGTCTCAATCCAAATCTCCTCCATGAATCAAGCAGAGGGTTGGAAGACAGAGGTGTAGGAGCTTATGTAAGCAGTTCATGAAATGTGAATCAGCCTGTTAAATTCACCTCCAACAGATCCTCTGCTTTGCCTTTCAGGCTCATCAGTTAGTATGAGAAACAAATGCAGACAAATGTCTGCAGTGACTGGAATAGAATAGATTGGCATTTATATAGTGCCCTTCTAGCCTTACTGACCAAGCTGTACAGTATAATCCACATTAAAGAAAACTGAAGAATTCAACACAAAGGATTCATATCTTTTATAAATTCAGGAGGGGTCTTAGTCAAAAACAGCTGCCTATTATTCATTTTTGTATGAGTCCATTTACATCTGAGTGGCTAATTGATAGCAATATAAATTCAGTGTTGATGCACAAATGTAGCAGAGGCCTCGTCATGGCCATTTCAATTACAACAGTGGGCAATCTTTGTCTGTATAAGCTATTAATACTGGTGTAGTCATAACTGCGGAAACTAACGGTGTCAGATTGAGAATCCTGCACTGAATCACTGTCTGCATGCAGATCTTTTTACATTTCCAGTCAGCCATGTGAGATTTTTAGCATCATTCGTTCACCAGCTGAGGTCTCATAAATGATGCAAATCGTCTTGTTCAAGCCAGTTCAGGTGTGAGCAATCCATGAGACACATGATAAAACCACTCAAGTGGATTTTACAGGAGAAGAAGGGCTTTCCAAAACTCCCTCCCAGTCCACTTCTCCCCACATTTTTCTTTCTATATTTTAAATTTGATGGGGAGGGATTTTTTTATTTCATTCTTACTGTACTATCTAGTGTAAAACCTTTTTTATCTTATATGACTGAAGCTTCCACACTTTTTTTCCAAGTGGGGATTAAGGGAAAGGTTATCTTTAGAAAAGCTTACTTTGATCAAGCAAGGACCGAGTTAAGCTGATAAATTTGGATGTTTTACATGGTAAAATGAACTATGTGCTTTGTTTGATGAGTGAGTTTTATAAGAAAACCCTCTTTACAGTTGAGTAACAAACAGTGACAAAAGACTGACAGCTTACAGGAACACAGGCAGACTGACACTTACCCCATAAACTAGTTCACCCACCATCCCGTTCCACGTCTTGGTCTCTGGATCTCTGGCTCCGTATTTCCCATCCGGCACTATTGACAGCTTATATTTTATCCCCACATGTTTTGCAATTTCAGAAGCTAAATCGACACAGTAGCCTTCATATCTGTCATTCCCCTCCAGCTGCATATAGTTTTTCTTGTACATCACATATGGAGCTTCCTGTTAATTAGACATAATTTTTAGTTCATAGTAAAGCAAGCGCACATCCACAGTGACCAAACTTCATGGGTCACACAAGGCCTTGATTGGTATTGTACCATGCACACATGCAGGGAACAAACAGATGAGGGGAACATAAAAAGACAAACACGGGTTAAACACATTTACGGCCACGTTACTACGGGACTGGGGGAAGTAGGCCGACTGCACCGACGGGAGAAGCAAAGCGTCTAACAGAGATAAAGGGCAAAGCGTCGGGGCTCCCTCATGCTAACCTCATCCGAAATCTAAATCTGCGGAAATGGGCAACAGGCAGGGGGTTGCATGTGCTTTGCATCAGCGAAGGCACAGGGGGCAGGACAAGCTGAATGGAGCACTTTTCCAGTTCATAAAGTAAACGTCAGTGGCAGCAGAGAGATTAAAGACATCAAACACATGGAGATTACTTCACTCTTCTAACAAATACTCAAGTTCAAAAAAAGGCCTGAATCACATCAAAAGAGTAGTTGCATGGCAAAATACAATTTCATACTGATTCAATTTGCTTTTCATTTGTTCCATCATGACAATAAAATAATCTGCTTATTGCCTTGATTATACTAATATACTTCACCTCTGTGCCTTGAATTGTTATGTTAATCCTCCAACATGTAACATGTAAAACATGTTTGCCATTAAAGATGAACCAGCATCACCTTGGGGATATTAAGCAATGGTGTTTTTACTTCATCATATGGCATGTACATGTTTTCAGAGGTTATTAAACTTAATAATGAAATGAATTTCCTGACGATTCTGTGATTTCACATCTTCACAGGAGACTGGTGGCTTTTGCTGACGTTAGGCTTCTCGAGTATTGAAGTTTAAACTTCCACATCTCTTCCGCTCTCCACTCATGTTCAGTGTTATGAGAGACAAAATGAAAGAATCGCACCCGATCAAAGCAGGGTGTCCTTTCATTAAATATGGCATTTTCTTCAATGTTATGGAAAGTAATAAAAGCAACATGAAGTTAATGAGATGACTGTGATGCATCTAAAATAATAATTGTTTTTATTCAAATCAAAACCATGCCTTGCAGATAGAAAATAATGCAGTGACACTACGCTGCTGCATTTCTGCCCTCACTCTAAACACTGTTTCACTTCCAGTCTAGGTAAGATGAGTATGAGTTTCCAGACACTGAAATGAGAATGTATGACTATTACATTCTGAATTTGCCTAAGATGCAAACATAATAGGCAAAGTCAGAAAGACGGAGAGGCCATGGTTTTAAATGTAAGATAAGGCGCACCTTATCTTACATTTAAAAATGGCAGATGATCACTAAACCGCAACTGCTGTCTGTAGCTAATCTAACTTTAAGCCTGCTTTATCCTGAAGCGCCCTCATCTTAATTCAATTTTTTTTAAGTAAGTAAATTTTAGACAAGTGATAAACAGCCAACGGTTGCAGCCGTTGGGTGTTTGTGTCCTCCTTGTATGCAGATCATTTCATGTCTCTAGTGAGACACTCTCTCCTCCAGCATCACTGACAGTTTACTTAATGAGAGGGAAACATTTTTACTTACGTATGCACTGAATGGGAATACGATGGTTATAGTTATCATTACCAAAGCCGTTATTGTGACGTCACTACTACAACAGCCCACTGTAATATAAAAAAACCAAAATGCTTTGGCACCCACACGGATACAGTTGAAACACTCTTTGTGAATCGACTGTTTCAACATGTAGTGAGTGGATGGAAAGCAACTCAAAATAAAATAATTCTACCCTCCCAGGACAGATTGCAACAAAGGACACCTTGACCTTGAGTGGCAGAAATCTTAAGGTGAAACATTTAAAACCCTGCTTGAGTGTGTACCATAATAGTAGTGACCACAATTGTTCGGTTTTCCACAGAAGAGGACTCGTTGGTGACCTGTTGATCCATTATATATACAAATTTTTCGTACTCATTCCAGTAGCCGATCTGAAAACAACACAGAGGTTTCGCAGTTATTACAAGAAGCAGAAAGACATCTTTACAGTGGAGCCTCCAAATTCACGTGACTTGGTCGGCTCTCTCTGTACAGCTGGAGACACTGTTGGTTGTTCCTGATATATGATTTAATAAAAAGCTTGTAGTGGTGTTTCTCACTTCACCTGGGCTACACTTCAGCAGAGTAGGAGTAATCTATTCCTGGCTCAGCAAATGTTCTCTTATATAACAAGAAAGCAGCACCCATAGAGCACTGGAGGACTGATAAAATTAATACCAGCAAGCAAAACCTAATAATCTAAAAATGCCTTATCTAGCCAATGCAGTAGATTTTTTTTTTTCCTTTCTATTAATACTACATAAAAGACACACATTATGATCTAACACAAATAAAATCTGGCTTGTGGCTGCTCAACCTGAGATGATTCCAGTAGCTGCATTATGTTTATTTCTGCTACACTCTGCTTTATTCAGCCAAGAAGAAGTCTCCCATTTCTGGAAGCTATAACGCACAATACTCACTCTGTTGTCACTGCAGACTGTCTCACACTGTGATTGGACGTGGGAGCCGCTGTGATGTATGTTGTCTTGTGAGCTGAGCTATGTGGACATTATGGGGCCACTCCCTATTGATGCCAGCTTTTGTGGTGGGTGGGGGGAGGCTTCAGTGTCACGGAGCTACTGTAGCCCTTATGGGTGTCACATTTAAGAGTGTGTGTGTTCAGACTATTGTTTTTGCCTTTGCTGCCCAGTTATACAAACCCCAATTACAGCAGTGCAGTACATACATATGTGGAGTTGTATCAGTGTATTCAAGTGTAACTGAATAAAAAAAAAAGAAACAAAGTCAAACTCTAAAACACAGACATGTAAAACACAATCTTTTCACCCTCAATCAAAGGGTGGATGTGTGGGTTTGCCTATAGCTTACAAACTAATAGGGGCATAGACAGTTTCCTGTCAGTGGTATATAAGAAAAGGTTCCAATCCTTCAGCATCTAAACTAACAAACACTGACAAGTGCTACAGCTGACAACTTAACTAGCTAACCGGCTTTTCCAAGTGGGTGCACTCCCGGTAGTTCTTTTAGCAAGCCAAGGGCCAAGGCACAAGACGAGACATGTGTCCATGCTTGTAGGCAAAATGGACACACAGTAGCTGAATGCTAATGTGTGCTGCAGCTCTCAGCTCTTAGCTGTTTCTGTCCATGTCAAAAACTGTATGATCTGCCTAATTACGAAGAATCAGTATTTTAAACATTTATATTTAAATATCCATTAAAATGTGTGTAATTGGTATGTTTATGAGTATATATACTCAATTCATATTCGATTCTCAGTAAGTGTGAGATAATGTTCCCAATTTCTTTATCCATTTCCCAAAATTTCGTGCTTCCATCTGCATGGCTCGGCTGATTCTCAGTGGATATGTTCCAAATCAAACTCTCAGAAGGAATGGGAGCTTACATGATTTGAGTTGGATTAGAAACACTGGGCTACTGGCAGCTTCTGTCCAAATCAGTATCAACCCTAACTTATGTAGTGCCAACATGGCCAGGGAAAGAAAAAACCCTTGAAAAATGTCTGCTTCAAACTTGTTTTTGTGTAGCTGTATGTAAAGCTTACAGCACGCCTCTATATCATAAGCTCATCTTGCAAAGAGTATTTTATCACACGTTTATGAAATTATGACATCCAAACCTAAGTGCTCACTTACCCTCCTGGGGCCTCCTGGCTTCATCTCGTACACATCGATTGTGTAATTAGATCGTCGACCAAATGTGTCAAACTGGATGTTTCCTGTCATACCTTGTACTTGGACCTGCCAGGCACCAAGAAAAGCATGATACTACCTGTTCCTAACATACAGCACGTGAGCAAACTCCACATGGAAACATGCGGCATAAAGCTGTGATGTATGGCTCTGCTGCACCTTTACGTGCAGTGGCTTTTAACAGATATTTCAAATATAAACATGTTTTTACACTCAGTACACTGGAGAGGTCTCATGAGGTCTGATTTTGAACTAATCAGATAATTTCAGACAAGGACATAGTGGTTATGGATGTGGATGTGAGAGGGACACTATTTACTAAAACAAAGAGTTCATTAGGTCAGACTAACTGGGAGCACTGGAGGCAGTTTACTTTTAATTGTTTGCTCACATTACAGCATGTGAGGAATGGGTGTATTTACAGAATAGTATGGTTCTAGTGCGACATATGGAATGAAATAGAGTGTTTTAATCGTTAAGTTGTGAAAATAAGCCACAGAAAATGTAAAATACTGTATTTCTAGCAAGTAATGGTATAAAAGACTATATTTGTAGCCTATAGTTTATAGAAGTGTGGTACACTGTTTAGTGATCTTTCAAGGAAAAAGAAGACAGAAGACGATGAAAAATACATAAAAAATAAAAACTTTGAAAGCAAAACAGAGTAGAAAGTGAGAATAAGCAGAGATCTAACTATAAAGTAAATAAAATACACAGCGTAGGTTCTCAGCCCTACCATTTTGAGGGCTCTCTCTATGTCGATGCCTTGGCTCCAGGGCACAGCAGGGTTGGCAAGGCAGTCGCCCGCACTCCCCCTACGTGACACGTCCACTCGCTGCCGCCGAAGATACCGGAAGGCCTCCGCAATCACGAGGATGGCGTCATGGGTCAGTGCTGATGTGTACTGAGTCAAAGGCCAGAAGAAATCCCAGTGATGCACCAGTGACATCATGCAGACCCAACACAACACTGAGCTGCCATCAAGCAAGGTTATTGCAGAGAGCTACTCATGTAGAAAGTAAGACAAACTGAAGTGAATCACTGATAAGAGTCATACTGACATATTTTCTCTGATTGTAGCCCAGTTACTACCCTGAAACTTGGAAGATGAATACTGATGGTTTGGGGGGGTGCAGTCTTTGAAGATGTTAAATAAAAATGCAAGTGCAGCATCGGCAGCTTCGCCTCACTGACCTTCAGTGGCGTGTTTTTGGCTTCTGGGAATTCTCTTTCATCCAGGCGCTCCCAGCGCTGGAGGAACTGCTGGACGATGGGGCTGTCTGGGCTGATGATCTGGAAGCCTGTGATGTTGGCTCCACCAGAAAAGACCCTGTCCAGGCTCATGTTGGAAAAACCCTGAGAGCAAAGAGCACAACTTGGTGGTAGTGGAGCAATGGATCATTAGCAGCGCAGAAAAAAATAAAAGATTTAAAACTGCTTTGGCTTGTCCATGCTGAGTTACTTCATCGATTTAATTGCTGCACTCAGTTTTAAGTCTAACCACTGAGAGATCCACTGAGAACGTTGCATTTCTTTGCACTGCATTGCATCACACCAAGTACTGCTGTTGTGAGTTTTTTACTGAGTTGTGTTGAGCTGTTTCAAGTTGCAAGCTCTCACCAGGTTGGCGAGGATATAGTGGTATCCTCTGCTGTTTTTTCCCGAGGTCACCACCTACAATTTGCAGAAGAAGACACAGAGTGAGTCAGACTCACATCTAACAACACTGAGAACATTAAGAGCACTGAGATTCAGATACGACAAAGACCTTCAATTTCAGAATAGCTGACAGAGAGAAAAGAAAAAAAAAGAAGACATTTTAAAATGACATTTGTGGGGGTAAGAGGGAGCGCGTGAGCACATTTGTACATTTGTGTGTGTTTGCATGAGACACACACATAGTGGAGAGAAACTGTGATGACAGTGCTTGTTCCTTTCCATTAACTTCAACATGTAAAATAAGGTCAAGGCTTCGGCAAACCTCCCTCTCTCTTTTTACAGCTGCCTGTGCTCTACAGTGTGCCGCTTCCTGCTCCGCCTGTCTCAGTTGCACACTAGACTTAATTAAACCCAAAATGTTGTACAGCACCTGTCGGATCCAGCAGACACACAGACAGAGCTGCACCCTCCGATTTCTTTAAACTTCTTCACCAGCCCAATCTCGCTCCCTTTCACATGCACTCACTCTCTCTATATATTCTGATTCGAGTATGAGGCTTCAAAAAGATACTGTGGGGGTGGATAGTTGCTTTTTTTCCCTGTCTTTTCACTTTCTACACTCCTCCACAGTTTTGATAAGTATACTCAGCCACTGAAATCATCTAAATGTTAAATGTCCAGAGTGATAGTGATATCACACTGGAGAGATTTTATAAAGGACTCAAATAAAGATGAGAAATTTTACAACTATACTGAAACAAGCACAGCAATCCATTGGTGGATTTTTACCCATAGTACAACATACAAATTATCCAGGTTTTTACTCAGTGGCTCCTATCTTTTTTAACCTTTATTTAACCACAAAGTGAAACTCTTTTGCAAGAGCGTCTAAGGCCTAGATAGGAAGCATTAACTAGCATGTTTTTTTTTATGGCAGGGATACCAGAGCTCCCGGAGAGAAGCAGCACAAGCAAAGAGAGTAGGAGCCTCAGTGCTAACCATTTGGCTGTGTTTTCATTAACACCTGTGCGCTATTAAAACCTGTTTGCCTGTGCCTTAATGTCTCATAATATTACCCATGATGTTATAAGACTGGCCCTCTAATAAGCTTATGGCATTTCAATATTAAATCAAATTTATTTATTTATTTATTTTTTTATTTTTTTAGAAATGCAAAATAATTTCACCATGTTCAACATTTTACAGTAGAGATTCTTAATGCAATTCCCTCAAAAGGAAAAAAGAAAAATCCATGAAGCTTTTCTGCTCATTGTCTTCCAAATTGTCTTGAATAGCTTTTCATTTGCTATTCCCCCACATGAGAGGGAGCCATAGTGACCCAAGTGTGGCAAGCACTTAATGAAGCTGCAGCGCCTGCAGTGACTGGCTGCAACTCTTGTTTGTCACACACTCAGGCAGGTAGCACGGGACCTCACATTTCTGTACAAGTATTTAGTCTGGAGAGAGGGCCAAAACGAAGAGAAACAGATGTGCTTAAAAATGTACCTGGCTTAGTGTGAACATAGCCATGCCTGAAGCATTATTTAGCTGCTAGAAAATAATTGACTGTAAACATTTACTGCTTACTGTAGCTCGGTGTGTGTAGGCAATAACTGGAGGTGTAAATGACATACTTAATTCCAAGCACTCTGAAGTCAGTTCATACTGTGTGCTTCACTAAACTGTACCTTAGTGTTCAATGCTACAGTGTTCTACAGTCATGATTCAAATATTAAAGCTGTATTGGAAAGAAAGTTCTGACTGAACACTTCCAGTTTCTAAAAAAGGAGTGATTATAGGAACTAACTCATATTTTATGGTTAGTGATCAGAGTGATCATGTCCACTGCTATTGCTGTTCTTTGATGCAGTGGTAGTACTTAATATTTATCATAGAGTTTATAATCACAGAACAATTCTCTGCAGTTTTTTTTTTACATGTGTATTATTTGCTGTCAAGCCCTCTGATACAGTTTACAAGGAAATTTTCATTACTCCCTATTTTCATTTTCATGTATCACTACATGCACACTCCTGAAGTTCTTGTAATTTTATTTGATTCGCCATGGGATCTGCTCCCTCCTCTGTTGGCAGTGCTGTTCTGGAAAGAAAAAAAGAAAAAGGAAGAAAAAGCATCTGGGCATAACAAATATTTTTAGGATCATGATGCTCCAGTTTTGCGATCCCCTGGGATAATCGCTTTTTGTGTATATGTGAAACCACCAGGAGCCTGGATGAGGTCAGGCCCTACCGTCGCTGAGAACAACGACACTTTTACTGTCACAGGACTTATACTTTCCTTTCTGTCACAATCTATTTTTTACAAAGCAGCCTCTTCAAAAAGCACAGGGAAACAAGACCTGAAGCCTAAAAGCAAGAAGAAACCTGCAGCACTGATTGTTCTGACTGCCTTCTAAATTTTTAATGCTCTTTGAATGGGAAGGACAATCTACGTGTCATGCCCTCCCAACTGTCTTCTACAGTAAATGTTCTTGTCTGGCAGAGAACAGCCTCATGCATCTGCCATGATGCTACCCATGAAAGCAGAAGCATAATATATTAAGATTAACTTTCAAAATGGGAAACCAGTGTGCACAAAAGATGACCTGTTCTGGCTGTGGAAACAAAAACTGACATGGACATGTTGTTAACTTAAAGGTACTGCTGTGACGTTTTAACCAGTAGTAGCAACATGGAGCAATGTTTTTAAGAGTAGGTCCCTATTTAGTTTGACAACTGAGCAAAGTAATCCCATATAAAAGATCTGAAAATTGAAGCCAATGGAGAAGTGTCTCAAACCCACATTTTTGATGCACTTCTGTGGTGGCAAAAAGAAGTTAAGTTGTATGTATGGAAAAATGGCCTTCGAGACCCGTGATCCATGCCCTCAGTAAACACTTTGTTAATGAGTTTATGGATTCCACCACTAGTTTAATATCTTATTAAATAAAACATGATGTTTATTTTATAAATTATGGTCTCCATCAGTGTCCAGAGTGACAGTCTATGCATAGTACACATTACTGCATGGGGTCATTGAGGTCATGCTTTTCTACTGATGATATGCCACAGCTGCCCTAAATTAACAGTACTGGTAATTACCAAAATAATTTTTTATGTTTCTGTAATGGTTAATCAACCAGTATGTGCAAGCTCTTTAATCAAAATTATAGTTTTAATGCTAAAATATAATTATTGTTGTTATCCATGAATTTTCGAATTTACTGTTTTACAAAAAAGCAGAAAAAAATAGTAAAGCATTCTTTTTTGATTAAGATGCCAAATTAGAATTATTTAATTAGTGGTTGAATGTTATACTTGATTAATTTCTGACTTCTCAGAGAAGTCCAGTGTGCTGGCTCAAATTTGGGTATAAAAAGATTAATTCAGTTTGAAATTCCTCACTATATATATATATATATATAAATATGTATATATATAAATATATATATATCAGATGTCGCCCGGATTAACAAGGTCTGCGCCAGATGTTGGGGAACCAGGACAATCTGACGATAAGTGGGCTACTGGAACAAGGAGAAAGCATAAATGGACAAGAGATGAGAA
>VUQI01041752.1:0-56250 GCA_015106735.1 Paratilapia polleni | reverse complement strand
GTCTCTTCAGACTGAGTGACTGGAACCTCTCAGAGAGAAGCTGTGAAGCTCTGTCCTCAGTTCTCAGCTCCCAGTCCTCTAGTCTGAGAGAGCTGGACCTGAGTAACAACAACCTGCAGGATTCAGGACTGAAGCTGCTGTCTGCTGGACTGGAAAGTCCACACTGGGAACCAGAAACTGCCAGGTTGGATCAGGTTCTTTGTAGTTTGATGTGAGATCTGATTGCCAAACAGAAGCTAGATTTAATCTACACATTTCAATGTCTAAACTTATGAATCTTTTCCATGACAATTTGAAATTTTAGTTTCATTCATATATTTTTGTTACTAATGTGTGTAAAATCTGGAATTGGCTGAGATTAACAAACTCATTCACATTTTGATTGCAGTAAATATCAGTTAATCAAGTCGTTGCCATGAGTTCATTTAGAGTAGACCAGCAAGGAAATGGCTTGAGCACAGATGATATTTTATATACATCATGCATAGTAAAGAGTTCAATCCAGACATTTTAACATGTTTTTTATTTTCATCTTCATATTTTTTTTTTAGACCAAATGGTTGTAACTGAGCTGGACCTGTTTAACAACACCCTGCAGGATTCAGGAGTGGAGCTGCTGTCTGCTGGACTGGAGAGTCCACACTGGAAACTGTCAGGTCTTTGTGTTGATGATTCATGATTGGTTAGACTTAATGTTTTTTTTTTTTACAGTGGTTTCTATCAAATTTTGAAGGATGTCCTGCTGCCTCTCAGTCAGTGAAAGACACAAAAATAAAAACTCGCCTTTATTCAGCTTTTACATTTTCTAAACAAAAAACTGGACAAACGGTTCAGAAATCTCAATCATCAGTTTATCTAACTGATAAAAATACAGTTTTAGAAAATTGGATTAAATTTTCCACTTTTTGTGTTTTTATGTTTTATGTTGTGGAAAATGTAACTGAGAAGTGTCCCATGGACTGTAATAAAATTTGCTGGCAGCTCTGTTTTGATCATATATTTGCGTAGAATTGTTGTAGTGATGGATATTTCAGTGTAAACATGCAGAGCTGACATATTACTTTGGTTTAGTACGAGCTCTGGGTTCTCCGTTATGAAAGAGTACATAGTTCCTATGTTCTCCATCCAAACTAAAAGTGGGCATCAGCACAAAAGCCAAAGATGACTTGTTCAGATAAAAGATTGTGTAACTGCCGGAACAGATGAACGAACGTGTCATTAGAGAATATAAAAATAATACAATCTAAGCAGTGCTCTGATGTATTCTGCTCTTTCTCATTGATTTAATATTAAAGTCCGGTTTTCGTGTGCTTCTTACAGACCCTAAAATGACTCCCTTAATTCGTTTTTATCCTTTAGGAGATTTTGTGTGTCAGCTGCAGATGTCAGATACAAATACTTCCACGACAAAAAAGACAATGAGAATACGTACATACTGAGATTGACAGCAATGTGTTGTACAACACCAAAGTTTCCAACAATCAAAGGACAACATAACACATATCATCTTGGCTGAAGAGCTGGGGTCATGTGAGGAGAAGGATCAGAAGAGCTGGAAAGGAGCTGTATACATCAGAGAGGATGAGGGTTTATTTTTTTACTGCAGATATTCAACAGATACATCCAGGTAGGTTCACAAACAAAAAATAACTAAAGTGACTGAGAACAAAGCTGCAAGCATCGAATGAAAAGGTTAAAACGAGAGCCCAATGTCACAGTTTGAATGAGTCCGAATGTTGGACTGTTCCTTTATCAGTGTCTCACAGTATGTGTGTCCGATGGCTGAGTACTATGAACCGAGTTCAACGTACCCGGGGTGCCTTTCTATGACCTGGATTCACTTATCAGGATAAACGGTCACACAAAGCTGGTTATCGACTCACTAAGTTAACCCACTCTGTTAGGAGAGTAACATTACTCTTTAAATAGCTGACCTACCAAAGCGCAGACTGACACAAACTCTGTTTTCTCCTGTCTCAAGCTCACTGTGCTGACAAAGACCAGGGTAACAGGAAGGTTTGGAAGAACAGGACCTTGAACCAGCGAACTCGAGCAGCTCAAGCATCAGTCAGTCTCACTGAGCTACAACACAGGACAGAAAACAGGCTGCACAGGTGACAGCTCAGGTGTCCATAAAGTCCTCGACTTTTCACCCTGTACAGTGACTATGAAGGGAAAAATCAGCTAGAAAGACCCAAACAGTTTCTGTCTCAGGCTGTAAACATATTTATTTCTGCTGTAAAGTTGGACATTTTAACATGGGAGTCTGTGGGGACTGACTCACTGCTGGAGCCTCTGGTGGACGTTAGAGGAACTGCAGGTTTGGAGCTTCCTCATTTTTCATCCCCAGAGGTTTATGGTTGCTTTAACCTTTCCAAGACTCTGTCATCAGTCACCTGACTGAGGTGACCAATTACAGCAGAATATCACGTCCCTCAGGGTGATCCAGTCTAGCACTGCGTGCAGTCAGATGGTGGACTTTAACTGAGAACCGTTTTATTCATTCAGAGAAACCACAAACACAGTGAGATGTTGCATGAGTTTAATTGAATGCTTCACACAGCCGTCACACTGATCAGTAAAATCAATAAAACCCCACTGAATGATTTACTGATACATTGATACCCCTCATCCTAATCAATAGGACAGCCAATACAATAAACAGATGAAAGTTGCCCCAAACATGAGATGAAATATTGCACACTGAATGATCAGGATCAGCTTGTACTGATGATTTGTGCTCAGCAGGCAGCGACCCGTACATTCACAAGAACATCGTGATACATTAGAGATTATTGATTATGAAGAGTTTGATCCTTGAACAGCCGCAGAGACACGCACAGGTGCTGCCTTATAAAATCACTTTCACTGGATCCAAGTCTTCGATTCATTCATTGACTGATTACATTTACAAGCTGGTGATTTCACATCCCGAGTGCCAAGAAAAGTCCCAAAAATCCAACACAGAGACACGAGAGGACCTCCCCAGGTGCTGTGTGTCTCCACTGTGGCCACGCCCCTTCGATTACCTGGTTACATCAATAAAAACAGACTGGGTGTGGCTGGGCACCGCTCCCTGCTCCCACCTCGATAAAACCAGCTCTTCTGAAGGACACGATGCTTTTATAAACAGGTATTAATGCGTACTTAGTTACTGTGTAGATTACTTTCGTTGTCCTGAGCATCAGAGAGCTGACAGTGGATGGTGATTTAACATCATTTCAATGTTTGCTGTCTGGGTTTAGTTCCTGTCCATCAGCGCCCAGCCCCACCAAGCTAAACTAAAACCAGACAAACACGAGCTAACGAGGAGTTTGGCTCCACCTGAAAACAGAAAAGACAAAAAGCCTCACCAACAAAAGAAAAACCAGTCCAAACCAGTCTCACATCTCCAGGGGAAACTGCGCCCCCGAGTGTTGGAGAAGAGGTAGTGCCACACTTCACACAGATGGATGCTGATGAGGCAGATGCAGAGTTTGTTTTAACACACCTGGAGGGCCAGGCGGGCGGTGTTTAACCACACCGGGATACCAGAACTGCAGCTCTGAGGGCTTTAATGTGGATTAGGAGCATCAGAAGGAAGAAACACAGAAATGGTCACATTCTGTTTGCTCACATTAGTTTTTCAGCAGATCGTCTCACGTGAGCTTCAGGGTAATTTATGATATGGATATTAAAGTCATTCGTTTCTGTACCCTGAGCCACTTTTCCCTATGTTGGCTTTTCTGATCTTCTTGTTTAAAAAAGCTCATGAAAACTCAACCCTACAATGTAAAAAACTAATGAAAGATCTCATTTTGTTCAAGACGACCTGCACTATGAGAACATGTGCTGCAGTCATGCCACATGAATGTATTTGGTTTGGTTTGTTCCCTCAGATCTCACCAACACACATCAGAAATGATTTACAGTCAAACCTTCTTAGAACATTTTTCAAAAGCCAAAAACATTTTTATTACCGTTTCATCAGATTCAGTTTTTATTTCATTTTTCTCTTCATGATCACCAACACACATCCATACATCCATGTGACATCCCTGCAGCGTGACGAGTCTCACAGCCCAGGCGGTCCTGAAAAAAACCCAAACAGGCAGGATGATGTTACCTGTGTATTGTATTATATCTTTCTGGATTGGTAAAAGCACCCATGACACCGGCAAATAAATAAAATCACTTCCAGTAACTGACTAAACTGGTCACAACCATGAAAAACTGGAAATATATCCACAGAAAACGCTCCTTTTTCAATCATTTATCTTGTGTAAACTATGTGACAGAGCACTGTGCATGCTGCATCCTGGAAGCTTGGATATACTTCCACAGAAAATGCTCATTTTTGGATCGTTTCAGCAAGATAAACATGGATGGACTGTAAAACTTCTACAGGCGGCTGCAGTGAACATACCTTCAGTGGAACCACCATTTCCTGCCTTCCACTGAGGTCGAGTACTGTACTCATTTGCAAAATGACGTTGTAGTGAGAGTCGATGAAGACTACGACTGGAGGGCTAACATGTTTACATCTGTGATGCAATGAGGTCGATCTAACCTTTCACAGTGAAGTTGTGGAAAAAAACAATAATCTGACTTTATGTGGTGGAGATTTTTGTGTCTCCTGACTTGATTTGATCTGTGTTTGCTTCCTCTGACGCTCGATGGATGGACCAACGTTACTGAAGCTGCAGTCTGAAGTCCGGTGTGGTAAATCCTGCCATGACAGTGGATGGGAGCTGTGTTCACAGAGCTACATTACAGATCACATTTCATCTTCTCAGATTCTGGTTTTGGTTTGTTTTCGCTGCCTCAGCTGACTCCACCCGCCCGGTGCTCATGCAGAGTAAAATCAAGCGCTCCCACAGACATTCTGTTCGGGTCTGATTGTCTCCATGGAGATGAAGATGCGACCAACAGTTCGTCACTGCTGGGCCAGCAGGGCATTACGGTTGGCCTTCATCTTCTCCAGGCGCTTGGAGAGGTGGCTGTTACTGGCCTCCAGCTCCTCGATCCGATCGAGAGCCGAGCGGAGCTGCAGGGAGGCGGAAAACAGAAAAATAACAAACGTCTCTAGAAAATATTTGAACACGTCCAAGATGCAATTAGGAAAAAATAGAACGCAAAAAACCCAAAGAAATCTCATTTTCTGTAAACCACAAAGCTGAAAGTATGAATTCAAAACTTTAATACTGAGTTGCTTTGCTCTAAAGTGTTTCTACTGGAAACTCTACACAAGAAAACCTCAAGTTAACAATTATTTAGATATAAAAATGATACCAAAAGATATAAAAATGCTTGTTGCCCTCACTTCTCTCTGCAGTTTTCTTTTCTCGACCTTCAGCTCGTCTTCGATCTTCTCGGCGTTCTCCGACGCCATCTTGTAGCGACTCACCTGACCTTCCAGACGGATCACCTGAGGACACAAACAACAATGTGAACAAAGGCTCAAACTGTCTTATTAAATGTAGATAAAGTTTCAAATAATGAGGTGCTGCCCCTCAGTAGGCTTCCAGAAGATGTCCAATCAGAAGAAAGCTGACTTTCAGTAACAGGTGGCCTTAAGCTAAAATTTCTTTTAAAGTTTCGTTTTGTTTTCTGGCTAAACAACAAGAAAGACTATTTAAAGACCCTTATTTAAAATAAATTAAAGACAGCTGCCCCATTTATCGTCAGAAACATCTGTCAAGTTGGTCGTGTTTTGTCTGGAGTACAAAAACTAATTCAGAAATACACAATATAGACAGAAGCAATGGACCACCAACACACATCACACCTACGGGAGTTTTAAGGTATCCTGTTCTAAACGGATCCTCCCATTGCAGCTACATCAGCTTCCACTCTTCTAGGAAGACTTTCTACAACATTTTTGATCATTCATCCAGAAGCGCCTTTGTGAGGTCACTGATGTTGGATGCTTGCAACAGTTCATCCCAAAGGTGTTTGATGGGGCTGAGGTCAGGACTCTCTGTGGCCCAGTCAAATTGTTCCACACCAAACTCATCCAGCCCTGCCTGCACCGACCTTGCACACAGATCCTGGAACAGAAAGGGGGCTTCCCCAAACTGTTCCTACTAAGCTGGAAGCAGAGAATTGTCCAGAATGTCTCAGTAAGCTGAAGCATTAAGATTTCCCTTCAGTGGAACCAAGAGGCCGAGGACAAAGCCCAGAAAAACGGTGATTCGGTAATTCAGTGCATCTATAACAAAGGTGTTCTTGAGGAGTACATCATTTTGTTTTAATGTTTCTGACATTAAACCAAATCATGATGGAAAATGTGAGCATGTCTGTACTTACATTTTGTTCCAGAGTGGTGACTTCCTGTTCAGATTTCACTAATTTGAACTTGAGGTCACTGATTTGTCTGTTGGCATCTCCTGCAGAAAAGAAAATCAGAAACCTAAATGATGATTTAATTTATTACTTAATTTTACTGAGAAATAAATTCACAGAATTTGAAATAACATTTAAATTTCATGAATATTAAAAAACCATTAATAACAGAAAAGATGAAAATGAGGAAGAAAAGCAGGAGGTCAGAAGACAAAGATAAATGAAAGGTGGAAGATGAGGGACATTAAACAGAAAAGGATGAAGAAGATGAAGACTCACTCTGCAGTTCTAGCAGGTGAGAGTCCACCCCGTTCTCCAGACCGTCCTCCTCTGGATTCTGTACTCCATCTGTGACATTCTTCTGTCTCTGATCCAGCTGAGACTTCAGCAGCCTCACCTGTTCACCCATTCAAAAGTACATTTCATATACTGTCATAGATTCTACGGTTAATGTGCAATTTAAATACATTTCTGCTGAAGTGGACTTCCAGGAGATCCATATTAGAACACAGCAAACACTGACTTTGCTTTCATTTATTGCCTTTTGCTGTTTTCTGACCTCACCTGGTCCTGTAAACTCTCTCTTTCTTCAAAAAGTTTTTTCAGCCGAATCTCTGAAACACAGCAGAACAAATAGATTTTCTTAGAATTTCAAAAAGTCCAGGCTTAATTGTTAAACTATGTAAACATTAAAGTTAAACTGTGTAATCTATTTATCAATTAAGTAATTTGTGTTTCTGTGGATTACTGAATGTGAGTGAAAAGCTGCTGTTTACAAAGCTGTGAGTATCCCTTTAATCATTTTGGGATACCTCTTTGCGGTATCGTCTCATTTATTATGTGAGAAGATAATGCAGATACTAATGATTAAAATCCTGTACTTGGACTTCAAAAGCTCCATTAAGTGAATTTTTTGACACTAGTCTTGGTTTTCGGAACAGGCTTTCGATGTGTTGTGTCAACAGTGTTTAAGAAGCTTAAAACTAATAGAAAATATAAAGGACCGGATATCGATCCTTGAGGAACTCCACAATTCAATACTGTTTATGGGCAGTTCTGCTGCCTCCAAGTGGCCAGAAATTGTACTTTATATCAATTTAAAATGATTTTAACACAAACGGGCTGAGAATAAAACCCCATCACCATAAGACTAGAGTTCTTTATGTTTACCAGACACCAATTTGAAGTCCTTCTGCTTCCTCGAGGTCAAAAATTACTTTATGGAACTTTACATTTATTCATGATGGACAATTTTAATTGTTAAAACAGACAAATATTCTTCTCAGACTTAAAAATAATCATTTGAAACATCATCAACAAAATTAAAGAGAAATAAACAGACAATTTCAGCAAATTGTTATAATGCGAGATTGAAAATTAATTTAAATTATTTGGAAATACAACAAAACTGTAGATTTACTCACAAAAATAAATGATTTATACACAAAATTATTTCCCACAATCAACATATTGACATATCTGACTTGTAAAATTACCTCCCAAGCACTCTAAAACATCATTTATAAGTTAGGCAGTAGAGGAAAAGTTTACAGCTTACCCCTGTAAAGCGCTGTGATTAACTGTCAAGACAACAATTTTAAAGCAGTCAGCTCATAAAACCATTGTGTCAGTAATGAACTAAATGAATTTACAGATGAATGATTTCACTAATCACTTTATTTGCTCAGTTCAGCTATTTAATGACAGTACAGATGCTTCATTTATAGTTCAAAGTTTAATAATATCGACTCCAACGCTCCAACATTGTGGTTTAAAATTTTTCTTTCATTCTTGTGATTCTATGAAATGCTGCACTCAGATTTTTTATCTTTCCTGTTGTCTAAACAGGACTCTCTCTCTCCTCTCACGCTGCTCGCCACTGAAGTGACCTCTACATCTTCAACAATAGCCTCCATCACTGGCTGCTGGCCATCCTGCTGCTCGCCAGCCTCCTCACAGCTGTCCATGTCTCCGACTGACAGCTCCTCCTGAGAATCTCCATTTGACTTAGCTGACTCCTCGATCTGTCTTCTTCGTTCTTGAAGGCTCATTACTGCCAGTTGTGGGACAGCCAGGGTTTTGATTTCTTCAGATGAGTTTTCTAAAACCTTTCTGGCCTTTGAAGGAGGCTTTGGTGAAAACATCTGACATGTTTTCAACTTCTTTGAATTGTTGACAGACATTACATGGCAGCTTTGACTTTTGAGCCTCTTTGGACTTGTTGATGACTCATTTGAAGCCAGATTTGACCTGGAAACCTTCGCTGTGGTCTCTTCAGGTTTACTGAAGTAGGAGTCAATAAAAACCAATGGCTCAGAGCAGCTTGTTGCAGTCCTTTCTTCTACGCCAGCAGAATTTCCTCCAGACAAATCAACCACATCCATCTCATAAGTTTTAGATATGATCCTCTGTGCCTTTTGGTCAGCATTTGTTGGACGATCTGGAAAATCTGGACAAAATCTACTTGTGGATGGTACTGCCTTCCTTGAAGCTGAATGGTCTCTCGGTAGTGCCGAAGGTCCAGCCAGACTTCCTTCCGCATGCTTTGTAAGTGTAGGATCCATCATGTGGCCAGTTTGTTCTTTGTTGCGCTGACTAGACTCATTTTCAACCTGGTTCTTTAATATATTCTCCACATCTGAAGTCCACCGTTGAAGGGATCCCAGGATTTCTGAGAATATTCTCGAGATTTCAGGTAAAAAATTTTGATTTCCAGCAAACCCTTGGTGCCTGTTTTGAATCGTCTTTTCCAAACCAACACAGATGTCTAGTGGGGCAAATGGCGTTGATGTTTGAATGCTATGTTCTACACATTCAGAGGAAGTTTGTCCAACTGGTTCATGAATCCTCTGGTCTTCAAGTTCCTCAGGTGATCCAGAGCTTTCATGATATGCCTTTTTCTTCACTCGAACCTCCTGATCATCCTGACCGCCAGAAACATCATGTTTTTGAGTTAAGATACTCAACAATACCACTTTGTTATCCTGGATGACATCTTCAGCTGGTTGATGTTGAACGATTCTTGATTTGAGGACAGGTGAAACCACCTCATTGTATTTTCCTGAATTTGCCTGAATTTTACTGATTTGTTCACTAAAGGAGTGTGCCGTTTCCATTACATTCTGGTTTGATGGTGCTGGTGAAACCAGCCCATGTTCATTTTCAGGTTTGGTTGTGGTTTTTAAAGCCCAATAAGGTTTAGGCTCAAATATCTGAGCAGCAGCTCCTGGCCCTTCTTTATTTAGATGTCCTTTGATTCCTTTGTTTCCAAGTGGAAGACGCCCGTCCTGCCCGCTTTGAAATTTCTTCATTCTCTTGGTTCTTGGTTGCTTGGTTCTTGTGGCCTTGTTTCTGCCTGGATGTTTGTCTGTTGTGTTTTGTCTTTCTTTGGGCTGTTTGTCTGGTTTGGTTTGGTTGATGGTGGAAATGTCATTCAGTGACTTAGACCGTTTAAAAACCCTCCAGAAGTTGTTTTTCTTGTCGTCTTGAGGTGGTTTGCTGCCTTCTTTTGTCTGCCAGTCTTGAGTTTTTCCTGAAAGACCATGAGGAGACATTGGAGGACCAAACACATCCAACTCTTAAGGGAAGTAAAACACAAATGAACTGTAAAGACAACGTAAATTAACTGACTCGGTGAGCGATGAAGGAAGGTGGCAATCAGAGGGATTAAAGGAGGATTCTTGAATTAATCTTCTGCAGGACGATCCTGATGAGTTGATTTTAAAAACCTGAACATGATGCTGAAGTGATTGAAACCATTAAAGAGTTTCATAATTAAACAAAGATTACACCGAGCATGTATTTGTTAGAAACTTATTCAGACATACATATCATGCAACGAAAAAATGATTTGTAAAAAGAAGTCATGATGAGGTTTAGTGCCTGGTTTAGTAAAGTAAAAGGAGATAAAACATGACAAATATAAAATTACTAATGCCAAGTGAAAATTTAATATCTTAAGTTTTACTAACTACTCACACTTTATGTTCAAATATCTTAAAATTTTGGCTCCTAATCTCTCAAAAGTTTGAGGCAAGAATGTGAAATGAGTTTCAGTTTAAAAAGAAAAAAAAACAAACCAAAAAAAAAAAAAAAACTAAAACTGTTGTCATCATTTTGTTAATCAGTCACAAAATAATAATTATTGTGCAATTCATAATCTTGATTTAAAACATAATAATTAAAAAAAAGTATAATCTTGAAATAGTTTGACTTTAAAAGGTAATTGTAATTGTAATTTAAAAACAAATATTCTTAAAAACAAAACTCCAGTCTTGATTTTAAAAGTGGTCATATTGTCTTACACCACTGCCTTTTTAAAAGCTGAATTATTTTTCATAATTCTGACTTCAAAAGTCAGAATTAACATTAAAAATATATATATTCTTAAAAATGCATACTACTGATTAAAACATCAATATATAAAATGGCATATAAATTATAATTTGACGTTGTGTTTCCAAAATTCAGACATAACTATTGTAATTTAGTTTCACAAGTCAAATATTTCATTAAAACTTGTTAACAATATCTTCTTATTAAAAAAAAAAAAATTGGACTCCAAATTTTATCATTTTATGTCCTTTGGTATCTTTACTTCTAAATTTCCATCAGTTAGTATTACCTTGTTAAAAATACAGCTTGTGTTATTGTATGTCTATATAAACAGGCTAATTTCTTCTGGTCCTACCGAGCATGCTCTCTCTGCCACCATTAGGGGAGTCCTGAGCCAATCGGGAGGCAGATTCTGCGCTTACATCATCCTCGGCGCCACCCAGTTCTGCTTCCCCATTGGTGGTGATGTCAGGAGAGACGACCACACCGTGTTTCTGTCAGACAGAAAGTCATGAAATCAGTGATCAATCAATAACTGATCGATACCACTTGTTCTCTATGTGTAACCTTTAGTACTTCTCTTAATTCTGAGAGACTAAAGTTCAGTTTTAACAACTTAAACAGGAAAACAGCTGCACAGATGTTCCCATTAAACACCTGTCACAGTTAACAGAGTACAGAGTAACACAGTAATTTCACAATGTTGAGATATATTTGCATAATATGTTGGAATTTTATTCAATTTGAAATTTTAGGAAACTGTAGAAATAAAACTCAAGAATACAATTTTAATGTAAAGATTTTTAGATTTTTAGAATAATTTTACAAATATTCTAATAACACAAAATTACTTTTACAAAATTCTACAAAAAATATAATAACACTTTCAGAAAGAAATAATATTTTAAAAGAAACATGTAATTTTACAAAAGGTGGAACTTACAAGAAAAAGTTAAATAAAGTCAGTTTAAACAAGTGTGTAATGAATATACAAAAAGAGCTTAAATTTTGAGAAAAGAAGTTGACATTTTCTAATGTTAAGTTGTTCTTTTTAACGAGAACGAGACACTTTCAAAAGAATGAGTTCCAGCTTTGCAAATTAAAATTTTACAGTTTGACAAGCATAAATCTGAATTTAGATGGTTAAACTACACAGAAAATAATGTGTAATTTAATAACAATAAAATAATTCTAAAGGAATGAGTTGCGATTTTAAAACTTTCAACTTTACCTAAAATTGAATCATTTTGTCTTCATCTTAAATTTCAACATCTTATAAAGTTATAGCAGCACAAAAAAATTATTTCAAAATAATTTAAAAAATAATTTTATTTATTTAGAAATAATAAAGTGATTGAATCAGATGTTTTCCTCCTGATGTGTTCGTGAACACTGGGCTCTTCCTCCTCCTCTTCATCGTTTGATACCTTCAGCAAATCTCGCAGTCGAGCCACCTCGTCTCTGAGCCGGTCACGCTCAATCCGAACAATGTCAGAGATTTCTCTTTGCCGCTCCAACGCCTGAGCGGCACGCCGAGTGGGGAGGAGAGCAAGGAAGGAAGGAAGGAAGGAAGGAAGGAAGAAGTAAAATGTAAGAAAAACAAAGTGAAGCTGCGGAGTTTAGTTTGGAAATGGTAAAGCATCGAGTGAATCATACCCCGATCTTCTTCTCTTTCCACTGCAGTGCCTCCTGCAGGTCAGAAACCTCCTGACAGTAACTGCTGCTTTTCAGACGCAGGTCAGTCACTTCCTGTCCACCACAGACCCGCAGCACAGACCAGCATAAACCAGCATAGACCCAGACAGAAGCGTAGAGGCCAGTAGAAATCAGTAAAGATTAGTAAAGATTAATACAGATAAGCAGAAAAGAAGAAGGAAGAAGGAAAAGAGCTGAAGGAAGAAGAGCAGTAAGACACACCAGTTTAGAGTTAGTGTGAAGCTGCTCTAGTGTGAAGGGGTAGTACCAATCCAAATCAAAGGACTTCAAATGCTAAAGGAATCATCTGCTTCTGAATGTGAAGAGCAGAGTGATGGTGGTTGACTTCAGAAGGAAGAGGACGGCTACGTGGCCCGTGTCTACCCTGGGACAGGATGTTGATGTGGTGGAGTACGAGTACCCGAGCGCCCACAGTGACAACAGGCTGTCCTTGTGTCATTGGAGCTGAATCAGTCTGTTAGAGAAGGCGCAGAAATATCCGGCCTTTGACTTTGAAGGATTTTGCATTTCCCCTTGACACCAGCTCATGATTACATTATTGAATTAAGTGAGTTCTGATCATGAAAGACAACACCAAATATGAAAGGCACTCCATTATTATTGCTGTCATATTGTGCCGCCAATGACGTAGGACATTATTCTGAGGAACTTAATCAGCATTTAATGGACACAGAAATCAGCTTTCAATCTAATAACACCAATGCAGTGGAACACAGCCACGGTCTCTGAGGAACAAGTTTTCTGATGAGATTTTGACCTCTCAGATAAGTTTAAATATGTGATGTTATATAAACCTACTGAGCTGATGATCAAACAACGCTTGCATATGTGCTGGGCAATGATCTGGCACATATTACAGAGCTATGAATGGACTGAAGGAAATATTTGCTCCGGCCGATGCCATTGTCCATCCCCAGTCAGCTACCTGTTTTCATCCACATTTGAAACAAACAGCTGGATGCCCGGGGCGTGGTGCCTAATTATTACTGTAACACTTAGCAGTGTTTTCTTTATTTTCATTGCATGAATTCATTCTAGTCACTGGTGTAAAAGGTTATCAGATCTTTTACGTACAGTGGAACAAGAACACAAAATCAAACATCAAAACAGTCAAATCTGCACCAAAGACTTATTTTTGTTGCCGCAGCTAAACACGGATAACACCATCAAAAAAAGAAAGAAACAAAAAACACGGAATCTAAAGGTGGTTATCCACCGATATGACCAATTCAGAAGCATTTTTGCTCAAAATGACTGTGTGGACAAACTGGATCACTTACATTTAAAACACTATTAAAGGGGGTCTTTGACCAACCTGACTGTTGTGTTAAGACAACTGGTGTGGTAAAATTAGTGAAATTATGCTTAAATTTGGCTCTGTGAAGAATCTTTAGACAGAATAAAGATAAAAATATGTTTTCATAAAATGTAATGGCTGCATTTTGTCATGGCCCATACTGCCAGTGGTTTACAGGATGTTTAAACAGCTGCTATTACATCATTTCCCTTGACTGACTGATGTAGTGGCTCGGCAACGTGTTGAATCTTTGTTACTTTGTTAAGGCCTCTCTCTATGTGCCTCAAATCCAGCATAGCCAGGATTTTTAAAACTAAACCTATACTGCCATCTAGTGGTAAAAACAGCCGTGCAACTACTGCAAGTGAAAGCAGGTGATGTTTACAATACAGTAAGAATTGTACCTAAAATGTGGAAGGTTTAACATTTTTAAGCAAAATTGATTTTATGAGTCAGCTCTATTATGCCAGTTGTTTGTTAACAGATTCTTCCTGTTAAATTGTTGCCTTCTTGTTAATTTATTATGTAATGAAAGTTAATGGTAATGAAAAGCCATGATAAATGATACTGACACAATGAATGCTGCTAAATGTAAAAATAAACATGTTCTGTCCTGGGAAAAGCTTTTTGGAACAGCTTTTTTTAAGGTAGTTGCTGATTGGCAGAGGACATGCCTTTTAAATTCTCTATCACACATTATGTTGTTAATATTATTTCAGATCATATGTATCCAAACATCCTGATGTCTCCAAATGTTTCAATAATGAAAATAATTTCTGCAGTGAAGAATCGGAATCTTTACGCTCCCGTTATCCTACATTATATTTTGGCCTCAGGTGAAATTTTAAAGACTACAGTGTGCAAAACGACTCAAATCTAAACTGAGATGTTGTGGCCCAGTTAAATATTGTATTCAGTTCATTGTCTGCTTAATAATTCTATATGTGGGATTTCCAACATAAATGGGAAAAAGAAAAAGTTAGTTTATGACCACAACTGCGACTCGACTCGCCATGCAGCTAACACCTGGACAGCTGCAGTATCTTCAGATTGATTCAGGCGGGTCTTGTTTGGTCAGTCTTTTCAGTTGTTCAGCTCACCGTGCTATTCACACTCATGAGCAGATGATTCCTCCCAGAACGCTCCACAAAATCCTCCACTAGTGCTCTCTACTCCTCCTTCACCAATACATCCAACCACTGCAGCATCAGAGCATCCTGCAGCCAGAGCTGCACTGAAAGTCTGAGGTGAGCAGCACAGCACAGTCCTCCTACTGCACATCACCAAATCAGACAGAGCACATACTGCAGGCCGTCTGTAGGCAGTCGGTGATCCCTGAGACGGTGGGCGTGTTTACTCACATTCCCTGCATCTTCTCTCACAGCAGCAGGAAATATCTGGGCCACAGAGATGTTCCATCACAGGAATCCTCCACCTGCCAATCAAGCTGCATCTGCCTGAGAAGTTCTGAAACCAGGTACTGTTGCATTGTGGTCTGGGAAGAGTCAGTCCAGCCACGTTTCTGTGAAGCACATTGTACCACACTCACGGTACACCCTCCGAGTCTGAACCAGCGCTCCGAGCTCGTCCATCTTATTGCCCAAGGACCTCACATTCCCCATGATGACAGCTGGAATGGACGGTTTACATTTCCTGCTTTTAGCTCCAGCTCTGCAGCCCCGTCATCTCCTCTGAAGATTTGTGAGATAACAGATCTCGTTCCATTCAGTATCACTGGTGTACTCAGCACCAGCAGCTCGATCCATGGCTAAAAATACAGATCTCCATTGGCAAATGAAGATTAATGAAGTTTAAAAAATAAAAAATAAAGCAAAAAACACCAAAACACACAACAGCTTAGTAATCACTGTATGCTGTCAGCTCAGCGCCCCCTGGCAGGTCTCCCCTGTAACTACACCTCATATAATGTGTGTGTGTGTGTGTGTACTGACCGAGAGCAGCTCCTCAGTCTGTCTCAGAGTTTCTTTCATGTCTTTGAAGTGAAACTGCAGCACGCTGTGAGCCTGACGCTCACGCTCCCACTCCTGAAAACACACACACACACACACACACACACCAATAAACAACAACAGTACTAAATATTCTCATCAAATCTGCCTCTAACATATTTACAGTACACCCTCTGTCACAACAATCATCTGGTCCTGACCAGCTCAGATGAAGAACACCACACGACATATCACACCGTGTCATTATTTATTTAACATAAAAGAAGCCAAAATGCAGACGCCCCCCCCCTCACTGCTTCCACAGGAAGTAGGAGGGCAGGCAGCAGCCAGGTGCTGCTAATCAAATGCACTTGTTCTTTGGCAGTTTGCAGGTCTGGAGCATTCAGGTGTGTGTTAACACAATGCTAAGGAAAAAAAGACATCAGCAGTGGTCTTAGAGAAGAAACTGTTGCTGGCAGTCAACCTGGGGAGGCTTAGAAGGCCAAACAATCTGAAGTCCATCATTCTACAGCGAGAAAGATTATTCACAAGAGGAAAACATTTTGGCTGCTGCTTGCAGTGTGTGAACTGTTGAAGCCTCTTCTCTCTAAAAAGAACATGGCAGCATCCGAACAAACCACTAGACTTCTGGAACAATGTCCTTTGGACAGACGAGACCAAAGTGGAGATGTTTGTCCATGATGCACAGCACCACGTCTGGAGCACAAACACCTCAGACCAAGTGTCAGCACGGTGGGGGAGGGCTGATGGTTTGGGCACCCTGCAGTCACCGAGTCCACCATGAACTCCTCTGTATACCAAAGTATTCTAGAGTCACATGTGAGGCCGTCTGTCTGACAGTTTGGACCAAACTGGGTCACCAACAGGACAATGATCCCAAACACAGCAGCAAATCTACAACAGAGTGCCTGAAAAAGAAAAGATTCAAGGTGCTGCAACGGTCCAGTCAAAGTCCAGACCTGAACCTGACTGAAGTGCTGTGGTGGGACCTTCAGAGAGCTGTGCAGAAATGGATGCTCAATGAACTGAAGCACCGCTGTGAAGAAGAGTGGGCCAAAAGTCCTCCACACAGTGTGAGAGACAGAAAGTCACACAGGAAATGATTACTTCTACAGGTTCTACAAGCTGCTGAATCACAGGGTGGACTCAGCTTCTCACACACTGCTTCTGCATTTTGGCTCAGTTTGTGTTAAATAATGATACAGTGCGAGATGTCGTGCTGGTGTTCATCTCAGCTTGTATTTAAATCATTTTAGAACGGATCAGCTGATTTTCTCTTACGTCCTGATATGTAAAACCGTAGAACTCAAAGAGGGTGTACTTTCCTTTTATCACGACTGTCAAAGTTCCACAGAAATAAACTCAGTGGGTCATGTGACCTTGTGGGCGTCGTCGCAGCGGCGCCGCGTCTCCCACAGCAGCTCCTCCATGTCGCTGAGCTCCTCCCTCAGCGTCTCCACCTGATACATCAGAGTCGACTTCTCGTTGTGCAGCTGAGCGTTAGAAACCATCGCTTTACGGTACTTCTCCTCCGCCTCCGCCAGGGAGTCCTGCAGATAGATACAATAGATTTTTATTTATTTACATTTTTATTACAGCATCATTAAAACCTGGAATTTATTTATTCATTTATTTATTATCATTACATTAACATTAACATTAAAAGCAGGAAGTCCACAAGACCGATAAGCAAAAAAATGTAATAATTCTGTCATTAAAGCTCAGAAAAAAACATTTATTACTGTTCTCGTTATGTTTGGAGCCACAGAAAAAAAAATTCTGATCGCAAATTTAATGAATGAAACGACTTTAATAAACTAAATAAACTCTTTGATGTTTTATCATTTTACGTGTTGCGTTAAAGGCTGTACCTTCATCTCTCTGATGGACGCCTCGGTTTCCACGGAGAACGAGGTGTCACAGCTTCCTCTGCGAGATGAGGCTCCGCCCAGTGAGGCCAGCGTGGCCGCCGACAGTGTGGACGCCGTCCTCGAACCCTGACACAAAAACGATTACATTTACTTTTTTTAAAAATTAAAAACAAAACAAAAAAACTAAGAAAAGTAACTATTACACTTCAAATAAATTAACAAAACAAGTATTTAATTAATAAGATTTTAGTTTACAACATAAAAAAAAAATCAAATTAAATTTAAAATTAATTTTTTTTTACGAAAAATTTCATAAATATTTAAAAGTTATTGTAATATTTAGTAAATATTAAAATAAAATTACTGAAGTTAAACCAATTTAAAATGACAATATTAAAATAAAAAATGTAATTAAATTAAATATTTACTATAATAAAATAATTTACTGAATGAGCAGAAATTGATGGATGGACATACATTTTTTGTGTTAAAAATAAAAATAAAAACTGGGCTCACTTTATCGAGGAAGTCTCTGTCGGTCCTCTCCTCCACCTGAACACAGAAACACTCGTTATTGATCTGATTGATTGATTTTCAGTGTAAACTTTATTGAGTGACGCTGCAAACATCCAGCAGAGGGCGCCACAGAGTCAGAAACCCAGAGAGGAGAGCTCACCACTGGGCTCGCTCGGGCCGAACTGGCCCTGGAGGAGGCCCGAGAACCAGAACCCAGAAACCCGCTGTAGTCCGAAGGCTGGACGGGGGAGGAGGAAAGGAGGAGAGAAGGAAAGGAGGGGAGGAGGTGAGGAGGGTGGAGAGAATGAAGCAGAAAAGGAAATGAGGTGAAAGAAAGGGAGGAAAAGAAGGAGAGAAAAAGGGGAGGCAATGAAGGGGGAGAGATATAAGGAGTAAGGAAAGTGGGAGGACAAAGGAGAGAATAAAAGGAAGGAAGGAGAAAAGATAGGATTGCCGCAAGGAAGGAAGGAAGGAAGGAAGGAAGGAGAAGAGAGAAAATGAAAGAAGGAAACATGAAGTGAGGAGACGACACAGGAAGGAGGAAGACAGGGAAGGAAAGAAAAAAAGAGTTGGTGGTGTTAGTTGTTTATCAGTTCATCGGGATGTAAACTGATCAAACTCATTAATGATCAATAAAGGTCAGATTTTAACTGAAATGTTTGGACTGATAATCGGTTATCAATAATGAGACTGATCAGACAGGTTTCCTCTAACTTCACTGCTACTTATTGATCATCTATTGATCTACACACAACCACAGGAAGTGATGTCAGAGAGTCAGACCCTGTAGCCGTGACAGCGAGGAGCATCGGAGGAAAACGGCGAGCGCTGCAGACAGGAAGAGACGACCAGACTCATTTTTACAGGACGTGACAATGAGTAATCTTGTGCTGTGACTCGACCCCTGGCTGTTATTGATCATTAATCGGCCTGTTTGCAGCAGGACTTCCTGTTTGCAGCAGGACTTCCTGTTTGCAGCTGCCGCAGCAGCGTTTCTGTCTATAAATAACACGCAGCGATCAGCACGAAGCCACAGAGGAGAAACTCTGCAGCTCAGAGTCAAAGCGAGCTCAGTCTGCTCTCAGTTACCATCAACACATTTCTGTTTAGACCATCAGTCGCTACAGGAAGTCTAAAATCTGCAGAAACGTCACATTAATAAAAGAGAAATCAGAATCAGGTCACAGCTCACTGAAGGTGCAACTCTTCTTCTCCTCTGATTAAAATGCAGTGATGTCAGACTCACCCTGAGGCTGCCTCGACTCCCCACAGACATCCTCTCCTCATCGTCGGAGATCTACAAACGACAGACAGAGGATCACCAAACAGCTCCAAGGGTGAACTGGCTCAGATCCTGATCCTGATCCTGAGCCAGGAGGTTCTCGTTGATTTTTAAACATTCTGATTAATTAATGACATTCACAAACTGAACACTCAACCAATCAGAGAGCTCACTGGAAGATCTAATGCTCTTTAGTTTCCAGGCAGACTAAACACTTTAACCTCCTCCTCCACACACATGTGAGCACACCTGTCCATCACTGCACACAGGTGAGAGTCAAACCACTGCTGGTAACTGCAGGTGTGTTACAGTCACACCTGATTCTCAGTTCATTAAGACAATTAAAGAACAGAAAAAGAGGCAGATGACAGGAAAGAGATACAGACCGAAGCGTGCCTCCGTGAGTGGCGAGAATACCGCTCACTGTCCTCCTGAAAGGCCACGAAGAAGAGGAAAGTAGGTTAAAAGGCTGAAACCAAAGAAGAAGAAGGCAGGCATCTTCTGAACACTGACGGCAGGTTAATACATCACTGTCACTGTCTAATAAAAGCACAAACACACACAGGCTGCTGCGTGCAGGGGAGGTCCTGACAGACAAGAAGCAGGGGGGGAAAAAAAAACCCACATAAAAAACCTGTCAGACAAGCTGAGGGGTTTAATGCTCAGGTAACAACGGTAATATAAAATAAATATTACAAAAATTAGAGTACTGGAGCCTGGTCTGTTTCACCTTCAAAGTAAAATAGTGACTGAACTTAAATATATTACTGAAAAATGTGGATTTAAAAGAAAAAAAAAGCCAAAAGCACAAAAAAATACTCAAATTAATAACATACAATTAAAAAAGAAAAAATCTATAAAATATTTTTAAATTAAAAATATGAAAATAAATTCTTGATTTTAATTAATAAATTTTATTTTGAAGGTCGGGTCAAGCACACTGGTGCCAAAAAAAGTATAAATTTAAAAAAAAAATAATAAAAAATTTGGATAAATTAAAACGTAGATCAAACCTGACTAAAAATATATTGTATTAATTCAGACATAAATTAAAAGAAAAAATAAATAATTAGAATTGAACAGAAATCAAACGCATGCACAGACATGTATAAAAGCATTAAAGCAGCAGCAGAGACGTGCGAGCAGGAAACAGTAACTGGGAGGATGATAACTGATCATCTGTCAGACAGGATTAAACAGGCCATTAATCTGAGTCTGTCTGAGCACGTGCAGAACAAACAAACCACGACAGGCAGCGGCGTCCTGCTGACACATGAAAACTCCTGCTGTTACATGCTTTTAAAGGAGTGCAGGGTAAACTGGGTAAACTGGGTCAGGCTGGTTTAGCACTGGTTTCCAGCTGCTGATCAGACTTAAAATCAGCTGATTTCTCTCAAACATCTGGATTCAGGCATTATTACGTTAAACTCCGACACATTATGGTCACGTACATTATTATACTGCACCAGGTTACATTATTTTACTGTTTATTCCCAGTTTATACTTTATATTTAGTTATTTTACATTATTTCTTACAGTTTTATATGCTGCTATATTACATGAAAGTGTTCTTACATTTACTTACATCCTGTTCTTTATGTCACATTAATGTCAAATTATTGTTTTAATTTGAACTGTTACACTTTTATTTAGCTCTATATTGAGCTGCATTATTATAATACATTACGTTATGTTAATTCCATTAAATATTTGATTTGTTAGCCTCATGAGCTTCATTATCTTATATTAACGTCGATGTTGAGGTTTCATATAAAATTATGACAGTTTTATTTTGCTTTATTTTATAATTATTGCATAAATGTTTAGTTTTATATCTTGTTATACATTTATTATGGTGTTTCATTTGAAACTTTCACATGTTCCTTAATAACAACTTACAGTAAAAAGGTCATGTTCGATTTACCTGCACGTTAAAAATATGATGTAACATAACCTGTTGTCTTAATACTCTTTTCTGTGTTTTTAACAGTACTTTTTATTAGAAAACTCTAAACTCTGACATTCTGCATTATGTTCCTTTGTACCGACTCATGCTACAACAAATACTGCTTAAATCAAGTTCTGTTACAAGTTTTATTTGTAACTACTCGACACACTTAAGTTCCTTCATTTTGTAATGTTGTCATTTTGCACATAGGGTTAACGTTACTTAACATAAACTGTAACATCGTTATCTTCCTCTCATTTGTATTTACTTATACAAGAGTACATTTTATTTGTATTAAGCTGTGTTCGATACTTTGAATGCTCACATCAGTTTGCACGATTTTAACTCATGTTATATTTGTCGCTCCAGAGGTTCGTTCGGCCATCCTCACCTCTCCAAGAGTCTCGTGAAATTAGTTTAATGTGACAGACGAATGAACACGTTACATTTCAGAGCCACTGTGCGTGTTTTACTTTGGTGTTGTTCAGTTGTACCATAATATGATACAATAAACTATATGTATTAGGACTCAGGTTTTAGTGTCACATGATCGACCATAAGGTGCTACACAGGTAACATGATGAAACGCTCCTTTAAATCCATCGCAGGGTTTCAGGTGTCAGCCTGACGCTGCACAGAGTCCTACCATCCACTGCTCAATGTGACCCCACTTATTATCCACACCATAATACTTCTGTGGCGGAGGAGGAGGAAGAGGAGGAGGAGGAGAAGATGCTCAAGTGGGGGAAAAAAGGAAACTTTCAAACATTTAAAGTCAAAAATATGAGATCTGTTTGTTTTAGTCTTCTGTATGTGACAGCTGAGTGGAGCTTAGCAATAAACTCCACCCAGCTGGAGACCCCAGAAGGATAAAGCAAACAGAAAGAGTGAGTTAAGGTGGAATGGAGGAGTTAGTCGTACCTTATGACTGTGAAACAGCTGAAGGAAGAACGAGAGGAGAGAAACCAGAGGTCAAAGGTCAGAGGAGCGTTCGGGGTTAAATGATGGAAACAAACAGAGTGGGGGAGATAAGGTCAGAGACTTTAAAGGTGACCTGCAGTCTGCTTTGCAAAGAATTTCAGAGTAACACACTCCACAACTTACACTGAGGATTTATACAAATTTAACATGTTAACTTCCTGTCTGAGTTTCACAGTAAAAGCAGTTTTTAACCGTCTTTCCTGACTCTTATTCATTAATCAATAATCACTGATCAATGGACTCGTCTCTCAAAAGCTGCTGCTTTCCTTCTTCTCGTTTTACGTGAAGATTTAACGTCTTATTTTTATCTTTTAGCGTCTTCTAAATCAGAAGTAAAACCAGCTGAACTCATCAATACATACGATCAGTAAAGACACATAAAGTTGTTTTGAGACTCACCACAGCAGGACGAGGCCGGGTTACCGCCACACTTCAGAGCGACTGATTACTAAAGGCTCACTCAGACTGACCTTTGACCTCAGCAGCACACACACACACTCTGATCACTTCCTGTCTTTGTTTATTTTCTCTCTTTAAATCAGCACCCTGTAAGCTGAGTTTTTAAAAACTTAAAGCTGTGCTGCGTGCCCTGAATCCTCTCCTGCTTCCTGCTCCTTTCTGACTCTAACGGGACCAAAGTGAACTTTGTGTTTTATTCAGTCAGACCTGAACGCAGCGACTGAGACCAGAAACTCATCAGGAAAGAGTTCGCTGAGCTCAGATCAGCTGAGCAGGAGGCTCATTTTCTCAGATTTCTTTTTACAAACAGAGCAGTCGCCCCCTGCTGGACGATAGAAAGAACGCAGGTTTATGAATCTACTTCCATCCAAGCGAGGACTGACTCTTTATTTAAATTTATATTAATTTAATAAAGTTTCCATTGTTTGATTCTATTTTTAATATTGGACTGATAAAAACTGCTCATGAAAACTCGACTCCATAAAGCACAAACTTGTAGCAGAAACCCTATAGCCTACTATCAGCATGTGTGTGCTGCACTCACGTGAAGGTATCAAACCTTATGTGACTATAAATACAAAATAAAATAAACTGAATTTTATCAGAACGTCATTCAAATCCCACGAGAACACTGAATGGATTGAAGTATTTTGGCCTTTTAAAAGTCTTCCCGCTCAGAGGGAAGAACTAAACCCACATCAAAAACTCTAACGAGAGAGCGCCCCCTTAAGGTGGGATCATGGCTCAGTGGCGGTAGTGTGTTGGTGTGTGTCCGCGGGCAGCTTCGGACAGCCCGTCTACCTGCAGAGAGCGTCTGCTGTCGATCTTCAGCTGTGCAGAAGAGCGACATTATAACACACAAACAATGGAAAGTGTCCACTGCAGCCACGGTCTGCTTTTTTAATCTTCGATGCACTTCTCCCGTTCACGGTGAGCTCCGCTGTCGCCGCCTTCCCCGGTCCGGCCCACTTGTTAACCAATCAGTATTCGACCGACGCAGAGCGTCATCCACTTCAAGCTACGTGCTGTTGGGTTTTTGGAGGACGGTGTGTTTGCATAGCTTGAAAACACCTCTCCACAGCCCCTTTGTAGGCAAATACCTACACAGATGGACACAAGCGTGGTACCATAAAACAAGCGCTATGGTGCATTCACACACCCCCAACGCTACGCCTGAACACTCCAAAAAGGTCATAAAACGTAAACTGTCAAAAAGCTTTGCCTCACGTTAGTCGCATGGAAACAGTTGTGTTAAGACACAAAACACAAAAATGTGCCTCTAACAGGCAACAGGACGTGAAAGAGTCTAACAAAGAGCTGGGATCAAGTTACAGAAACAGGTTTTCAGATCGTACCGTGAAGTCCTGCCATTTCTCCCACTTTGGTCCGTGCCCACTCATTTCCCCCCGCCTCCATCTAAAAGTGTAGATGGATTATTATTAGTTCCAGCTTCCCTCAAATGTCGTCACTAAGCTCCTCCCACATTTCTGGCTGTCGGTGGCATCAGGAGAATCCCAGCAGATGGGTTTTTGCAATGCAGCATGACACAAATTTCTCGCCAAAGTTGTAATATTTTAACTTGCACAGACCTGGATTATGGTCTCTTCACATTGAATGTTCTGGAGAAACTGATATTTAACATGGTATATATACACCTGTGGTGATTCTGCCTTCCTGGATTCCTGAAAACACTCTGTGACTGTGTATAAATAGCAGCTGATTATGTCGACATGATGTCACTTCAGTCTCATTGAGCCAAATAAAATGTGTAAAGAGTAAACAAACAGGGTGTCCTGTGGGCCTTACAACACGATCCAGCAAAGGTGAGTCACCGTCCCTTTTACACTGGAACAGCTCAAAAACTACAAGTCCCTTCAACGCATGCACAGGTACCACAGCTTGTAACTGTTTTTAGCACCCATGGCAGACTGGTGACACCAAAAAAAAGCTGTTTACGGCACAGGAAGTGGGCGCGTATTCACAGATAACACTTGTTTTTGGATTGCTTATTTGGTGAAAATGATCTGATAATCCACTCTGTGTCCAAGATGGATCGTAAAGCTTCTACACGCAGGACGACCAAACCAAAGGAACAGCTCACTCCTACCCTTCAAGGTAAAAAAACCCCAAAAACCCTGTGATGGAGTAATGTGCATGATGACGACATACGTCATCACATGTGTCAGCTGTGTCTCAGTGAGACTTTATCAGGATAAATAAAGGACTGATCGTCTCCGACCCAGGAGGATAAGTATCTGATTGGAAGCCATGGCTGAACCCCTCAACAGCTGATCACCTGAAAAACTGTCAGTAGGCTTGAATAACAGTCATGGTTTAAAATAGTCTCTTCTGATTGGTCAGCTTCAGGAAGCCAGCAGAGGGGCAGCACAGCATGTTAAATGATTTGAAACTTTGGGTTTAATATAAAGATCTGACATTATAACATTATATATGTATATGTGACACTTTATAGAGAAAGCTGATCAATAGCCTGTTCAGTTTGTATCTGAACTCCAATAAGACTCTTTGATTATTGATCAGGCGTCAGGTTTGATTCATCTTTGATGACTTCTTAGAAAAAAGTCTTTATTTCAACAATATTTGGTGAGATTTACAGTTGACTCGTATAAATTCTGAAAAGTTTGAGAGTTTTGATCACAAAAAGAGACCAAAAGTGTTTGTTGGAGGCCCAGATTTGGTCCACGGGCCACAGGTTGTTTAATTATTGATCAGATCATTTTCCTGATTAAATCAATGAATCACTCTTCAGTAACACCAGAAAATTTTAAATAAAAAAGTGTTTCTCTTTCTGATCAATAATCGATAACCATTTTTTCAAAATAAAAGCCTACTGACCTCTTTCTGTTGTCGCTCGAGCTCCTTCATGCGGATCTCTCGAGCCTCGGCTCTCGCCGCTCGCTTCGCCGCCAGCCTCGCCTCCGCCTGAACACACAGAGGGATCAATACAATCAGCCAATATGTGGTTATCAATAGCCAATCGCCTGCTCACAGGTTTCAGACGCTGAGAGTTTCTGCAGCTGTAAAAGTCAAACTGTCAGCAATGAACAAGAAAAAAAATTCTAAACAGATGATCAATAATCGTGATCAGATTCACTCAGAACATCCCAGGTAATCTGTGGTTTCATCTCTCAGCCGATCAAAGTGATTGATAAATACTGATAACAAGACAGGAATTTTCTTCAGCTTTAATAAAAACATCAGTAAAAATTCCAAAATAAAAGCCTCGTTCAGGCCTCTGTTCCTCACTGATCAATAACCTGACTGAACTCCTCTCAGAGCTTTATCAATACACTCAGTGATGTCATCATGCAGCGTCGGAGAGTTAATACTCAAACGTTAACATGAACAGTTTCCTGTTTTCTGTTTGGATTAGAGTCATGGAGTTTTATTCAACTGTTTTCTATTAAATAGAACTGAAAGTAAAAACAAGTCAAATTAAATTAAATTAAATAATATTTAATAATATCTCATTTTTAAAAAATAAAATGTAACGATACATTAAAGCTTGAAAACTAATTCTAAAAATTCATTCAGACCAAAATAAATAACAATTGTCAAACATTAAATTTTAATAAAGTGTTTGTTGTTTTTCTTGAATCAATCTGTGACAGTTTGAAGTCTGATTCTACAGGTGAGTCTCAGGTAAGTCTCAGGTGAGGCAGGTCAATTCAAAAAACTTTGCTGGCACAATAACAGAGTTATTAAAAATCAATAGAGGTGATCAGACAGTCAGACCCTAACAGATCAATAACTGATCTGTCAGAGAAGAAGAAGAGCTGCCATTTCCTGGGAACCATTTAAAGGGACAGTACACCCCGAGGGAAAACACCTGAGTGTACAAACACCTGTACACCTGTCTACATGTAACCTGTGTGTGTACTGTTCTGTCTCTGCAGTCTTCATACCTGAGACACTCCCTCCATTTACCTGACAACGCACACCCGATACACACCTGACACCTGTAAACACCTGCAACTGTTTAACTTTGACGTCACATCTGATTTCTTTTCAATTCAAAAACTTTAATTTAAACAATCAAAAACATGATTGTGATTTATTCATTTTTATAAATACATTAAATTATTTTTTAACCATTTTATATAATTTTAAAAAATCCATAAAAGTTTAGTGTTACTTATATTTCATATAAATGCTCATTTATTTTTATGTACATATAAACTCCACAGAAGTATTTAATACATATTTTATGCTGAACCATTTCATCATGTTGTGACTGCTGAGATGCAGATTAATGTTTGTGCTGCTGCTGAGGATTAAAAGATGGAGGACACACACACTCTCCCAGTAGGTCAGTGGGAGGGAAAACGTTGGTATTTGTGTCAGCTGCACTCACACCAGACTCCACTGAAAAAACAAACAGAAAAGCCTGATTTAACAGTGTTCACACTGCTGATTAGAGGCTGATTCTCACACACACACACCTTAAACTGTGTGTGCACGCTCAGACGGTTTCATTGTTGTGCTCAGGCTGACTGAATGCGACCAAACCAGTTTCAGAGTGAAACGGGGCGAGAACAGGACGAGGCTCGACAGCTACCGACACCACCTGCTGAGAGAAGACCCACAGCCAGGGCCAGCGAGACAGTGTCCAGACCAGAACCCAGACCACAGTTCACATAGTCAGTTTTCAGGCTGGTGAAATAACTGAACATGTTTATAATTACAGACGCTTTGCAAAAGCTTTTTGTACGTGACAGCTATGTCAGTACAAAAAGAAAAGAGGACCCAGAAATGATCCCTGAGGACCTCCAAAGCTCATTCTCAGGGAAGTGCTGGGTCCCCCAAAGATGTTTAAATCACCAGCACTGTTGGACGAGTTTTGGGTGGGAGGACACAATGATTGGTCCATCTACTAAACCTTCTGAGTCCGTCATTGGACAGAAAATGAGTCATGTTCATATCATTTCTACTTCAGTTACTGCATCCCAAACCCCCCCATAACAGGATTTTTCCTCTGAGTGCTGAATCTTCCTTTATGCAGGAAAAGCATGACCGTGCGTTCTGATGGGATTTATTCAAATCAAACAGAAGAGTCACGCCGACTAAACAATGACACTTTTCTACACTCTCGGGTAGGAAGGAGGAGATTTTTAAAGGACATACACCCCCCTCCCCTCCAAAATATTTTACAAGGTGTGGCATCGTACAGCTACAGCCTCCACGTTCTGCCCCACAGACCGGTTATAAAAACTAAAAACTGCTGTCACGTGTGACGTCTGCAGAAATAACACATTTGTCTCTGAAACACTAAGAAATAAAGTTATATAAACAAGATACTTTAAAAATATTTGTATTGCATATTTACTCAAAACACATTACATAAACATAGCATTTCTATATTTAAGAGCTCATTATTCACACCAAGTTTCACAATCCAGCTCGAGTACGACAGCAGCTCACATTTAAACCTGCAACTGCTCAAACATGACAAATTATCTGCAGCTCATCTCCTGATGTAAAGATTATTTAAGCTTCAGTCAGCAGACTGACCGACGTCACATGGAAAATATGAGGTGAACCATCAAAGTGACTCAGACTACAATCATGAATTTATTATTGATCGCTGAGATCGTCACATGACACATGCTTTCTGTAAACACATCGATCAATTTGGACAAAGCTGAGGCAAACATTTCAACTCTACCAGCAGTTACACACAACAAAAACAGTCTGAATAAAATGATAAATATTTTAAAATGTATTTTTTATTGATATTTACTCAAAATATCTCAAATTACCTGAATTTAAAAAAAATTAAACTGTAAAAATAAAATGTCATTATGAGCAGTAATTACATTTTCCACCATAAAAAGGATTTAATTCAAGACTGAAAAGTTAAAATTTCAGTTCAGTTGTGTTGATTCATTTTCAGATATATCTTTTAAAAAAAAAGAAAAGTAAAGAATTACTTCCAATATTTTTTTCATCTGAATATATTTTGGAAGTTTTTAACTTTATAAATATTATTTAATATTTTTCAGACCCTGTCCATTTGAAAAATATGAGAAGATTTTATTTTAAAGACATTATAATTTTTTGTTGATGTCATACTTCTGATCACCTGGCATGCTCTCATTAGACGTAAAACCTGAGGGGGTCCACAGGGGCCCCTCAGCACTTTGTGGCCCTGACCAGCTGGGACCGGCCGTGTCTCTGACAGGACTTCAGGATCATTCACAGAAATGTTTCTCTGATGTAAACTCCTCCTAATCAATCACATTGATAGCAGTGGGCCTATTGATAAGCAGCCTTACCTCCCGGGCGATCAGGTTCAGGGCATCATCCTCTGCGGTCACCTTCTCTCGGTTCGGGATCCTCTTCCTGCCCGGTCCTTGAGTCCCCATGGTTCCGGATTATCCTCAGAGGCCCCCTGTTGTCCGGGACATGCGACTCCGGATCTACAGCTGAGAAAAACCCGAATAAACCGGGTCGAGACTAAAGACAGATTTTCCTGACTCTATTCGGCCGGCTCCGCTTCTCTCAGGTCTGGGTTCTGTTCCAGCCCGTATCTCATGTCTCTATAGTCCAGGAGGATTTTACCTGGAGCCGAACTATCCACAAAAGGTCCCCTGTAGTCCCGAATTTACCCAACTGCCTGTTACAACCGAGAAAATCCAGAATAAACTGGGTTATCTTCAAAAACTGCTGTTTTTCTAACGTGATTCTGCAGTCGCACTCTCCGGGATCAGAGTCCTGCAGTCCGCATCGCTCAGAGGTTTACCTGCGGCCGAATTATCCACAGAGGGCCCCTTTAGTCCTAAATGTATCCGCCTGACAGTTAGAATCAATAAAATCCCAACATAAACCCGGGTCAGTGTAAAAACCTGGATCCTACCGGTGCGGTTCAACGGCCAGAGGACGTCCGAAGCCGCTGCGGCCGAGCTGCCGCCAGAGAGAAATGAAGTTAGCCTTCTTCCGGCCGTCACCACCGGACAACCGGAGACGGAAAACCGTAAATATCCCCCGCTGTGGCCGCGACCACTGTCCGCATCCCTCCGCGGGGAGAAACAGTCACTGCAGCGTCGGTGAAACACCCGTCAGGTCGTTAATCCGCCATTTTACCGGAGTTGCCGAGGAGAAGGAGGAGGAGGCGCTGCTTCCTCCGCGGCCCTGAAGTAAACACGGGTCAGACTGGCAGGTGAGGCGCAGGTGGGCCGCTCCCGGACCGTGAACGCATCACGACACACCGCAGTGTGACGGGGCAGGAGGCTTTTATTGTGGAGGGACTATAATACCGCACATTTACACGGAGGCGCGGCGGAAGACACTCTACAAAATAAAAGCGGATGAATAATAAGTCAATTTTATAAACATATTTCGAAATGCTTGACAGGAAGCAGCGCTGTATGTATTCAAGAGTGACTGCTTTAGTCGAAGACCAAGCTACTTCCGGTGATAATACAAAATAAAAGCATTTAAATCAAAGTTTTTGCACATGAAAATGCAGAATTGATCAGATTTGAAGAGGATGTCCTGCAGGTGGAAAGTTTCAACATCAGCACCACTTTCATTTTGGAACCTCTGCTACCATCACCTCTGAGTGGACTGGTACTTACACAGCACTTTTTTACTCAGTTTTGAGTACTCAGAGCACTTTATACTACATCTCACATCTCACACACACACACACACACGAATGCCTCGGGGGCAATGTGGGGTTCAGTATCTCACCCAAGAATACTTCAGCATGCTGAATTGGGGAGCCAGGGATCAAACCACTGACCTTCTGATTAGCAGATGACCTGGTCTACCTCCTGAACCACAGCTGCTCCATCATTCATGATGTTTCATGAATGATGGACTAAACCTTCGCCTGCCTCATGAGGACAGGTTGGACTCTACAGCACAGTGTGGGGGAACCAGGCAGATGTTAAAGAAAGAGGAGCTGCTGGGTTTAAATGGAGATTCAGGCACAATCGTGAGTTTGGTGAGAATCAGACACTGATCTCACAACCTGAGGGAAGACGACAGGAGGTGCAAATGAAGCATCCCCAGAAGGAGAAATGCCTTCATTATTAAAGCAAGCAGTGAGGAGTGAAATAAAGGAGGAGACACTGAGGATCATCATCAGGTCAAATGCCATCAGGAAGAGTGAGGTAAAGGAGGAAGAATACAGGTCTTTAGGGGAAAGAAAAATAAAATCCTTATAAAACCAATAAAAATGAACATAAACACGACGTGTCTTTAGTTTCAGTGTGTCAGAGCGGACAGATTTAACACAAGCAGCCCGAGGAGGTTTTATTTCACCTGTTTTTTCAGACCGAGAGGTTTATGTGACGTCAAGTGTTGAGTTTGTGTTTTAAAACAATAAAAACTGAAACAGAGAAACCTGCTGAATGTGAATATAAAGTTTTAGTTTAATGAATTAAAGAATAACTGGACATATAATAGATAACAGGGCAGATTAACCTGTTAAAAAGTACATGAAGCAGAGAATGTGAGTAATGGAGGACAAAAAGGAGGAGCATTAGTAATAAAAGCTCTGACAGATATGGAAACTGAGTCTTATTAAACCAGCAGAACCATTTCAAGTGTTAATGAGATCCTCCAGCGTCCAATATCCCCATTTAACATCACAGCCTGACAGTGACACACAGGGAAACAGGTGAGGTTATACTGCCACCTGCAGGAAGAGAAACAGAGTGCAGAAACAGGCAGAGCAGGACCCACCCTGCTGCTTTAACACATCAAACCATTCACCACCTCTTCCTTCTACCAGCCCCTCCTGCTGCCTCACTGCAAGTCCACCTCGTCCTGATTCTTTAGAGGTTTCACGTGAGTCGAGAACGGCCAAAAATCCTCTTACAAAAAAAAAAAAAGTTACATTATTTCTCTGGGTGATGAGATCATTTCCTCTGACTTCAGGAAGCAGCACAGACAGATCCTTCCAACTGATTTATACTGGAAATATCTAAAGAAAAATCAGGTTTGATGGACAAACTGAAGACATTCAGGTCAGATCTCATAGTTTGAACACTGCTGCTCTTTAATGATCCTGCTGAGATCTTCATCAGTAACACATGATACATACCATGAAAATAATGTCATGATCACCCAAAGGCACCGAAACAGGTTAAACAAGAAGAAGAAGCAAACCTTCAACGGCTCATACAAAACCAGACACAGAGTCCAAACAGACAAGACGAAACAAAGACAGGGCAGAAGAGCCCTCCCTCCTGATTTTTCCTCCCTGAAGTCAGACTTTGGGGTTTCTGATAGAAAAGTTCTTCATATTTCCCTCTTTAGACTCAGATTTTTAATAAATCTGTAACATGATGTGTTTTGAGTGAAATGAGGGGCTGAAGAGGGTTTTCACACCCATCCAGCTCACTTCAGCATTAAGGGATTCAAACCAGCTGTCAGACTGATTCAGGATCTGATCTCAGGCTGCTGGAGAGAAACCTTCAGTACAGCCACTGCAGAGGCCTGTACTATGAAGCAGGATTTAGTCTTATCCAGGTAACTTCAGGCTTACCGCTGAGTTTTCTGTACCATGAAGGTGGTTCACTTCTTAGCGGGGTATATTGCCATGGTAACATATGCTGTTATGTTCCAGATTAGACCAATCAGATCACCTGAAAACAGCATCAGCATTCCTGAAGATCTCAGAGCGCTGATAGTCAGAGGGTCTGAAGGTTTTTATAGACCATCTAAAGTCTGGCGTGGTGGCACTGGGTGAAGCTGTAGCAGCAGATGAGGGGGTGATAAGTGGGTCCTCTCAGGCGGGTGTGCTTTTCAGACACGGAGCCTTTTCAGCACACTTTCCAATACGGAAAGTGTATTGGAGCTTGCCTGTTGTTCCCCACACAAACACACAGCCTTTTTCTGCTCAACCATCTGTCGTCCATATAACCATTGGTATCTTTTAATGTAACCGCTATGTTTTGTTAATTGGCCCACTCTAGTGTTTTGTTCCTACATCTGCCGGCGTCTGGTTAGTTTAAACAATCCATTATTTCAGCAACCGTTGGTGTGTCAATCACACCATTACATTCTTTTGTGTCTACAACCGCCGGCACCTTTTTTTTTTTTTACTCTGAGGTACCAGGTCCTGGCCTAATATCAGCAGAAGTAGCCTTTTAATGTTCCACATCCATCATGGTCATCTACGGCCTTGAGCTCTTCTGCCTGGAACCCTGGTTTGTTAAGTGGACCACTCCACTTTCTGATTCATATAACTGATGTCTTTTGGCTCTCTAAGCACCATTTTCTATCAAACCTAAAACCATCCCAGTCTTTAGTTGCTTCATCCACTTGTCTCCTTTGTTGCTCCTACCATCGGTCTTATTGTCAGAAGTACACACACTACTCGAATGTGTTTACACATGCACATAAATTGAACTTCCTGAATCCGTCTCTTTATTTGCACATTGAAGGAGAACACAACAGAGGCTCCACCGCTGGCTCGGACAGAAACAACACACTTCATCATCAGCAAGAGAGCCGTCTCCACCTCTCTTTATCCCAATACCGCCGTCTCCCTCAATATTCCACCTCGTACTCCACGTCCCGCCATGCAGCCTTGAGGCAACTGTTGTGATTTGGCGTTATAAATAAAACTGAATTGAATCTGAAATACAGATTCTCAGAGATGACTTTATTCCTGCTGGCTGCAGCTTTGCCATATGATCCCAAAACAGGACACCTACACTGTACTTACCTTATATCAAAGACTAAACCTACATTTGAATTCAGTTTTTGTATTTAATCTTTACTCTCAGACCTTTAAACACCATTGAGGCTGCAGCTGAGAGAACAAAAACTAAAACTGTCCTTTTACCCTCTGGGTGGATGATGATGGATGATCTAAGTGAATCCAGACAACAGAAAGATTACCTGACTATACTGAACTCACCTCAGATCCACCGCCCACTCCTGCCCCGTTCCCCTCTCACCTTCAGACAGGTGAGGAGGCTCTTCCACTGCTCTGGTCTGGAAGGCTCTCCACCAAACAGACACTGAATCTAAACGCAGCAACCCCACAGCCCGCTGAAGATCAGCAGAGTACACAGCACTAACCAAAAGGTTTTAGCTAGCATCTACACTGACTGAACAGCTCCCAGCTCAGACCTAAACAGCAGAACCCCGCAGCATCAAACCAAGCAGGCACATCATGAGCGATACAGGCAGACAAAGGACCGGGTGTTTGCACACACCTCATGTTGCTGTGATGGCTGGAATGGGTTGTTGGCACTTCCACACCTTTTGGTGTTTGTTAAGCCGCACAGACACAGGGTACTTTATGCTAACCTAGCACCATTTTTCTCATGGTCACACATTTGGCTCAAACATCACTGAACAGAGCTTTCAAATCCTCAGGCCCACTGACTGACATGCAGCTGGTTGGAGTCATTAATCAGAGCTCCAACCTGATGGTTTAGTGCATCACATGAGACTGATTAACATGTCCAGATTTCCCATTTGTTGTGATAAATAAAATCTTCAACACAATTATTTGAGACCAAGTTCATCGTTTTGTTTTCCCCCTTTTCAAAGGTAAGCTGCTTTCAGCTGCTCCTTTGTCAGGGGGTCACTGCAGCAGGTCGCTCTACATGTTTGAGTTGGCAGAGTTTTACACCGGATGCCCTTCCTGATACAACCCCAGAGGGTATTTGGGTGCTGCCCAAATATGAAACCGTTCTGATTTTATGAAGCTGGATAAATTTAAGACATGATAACATTGACTGTCAGTCATAATCCTACAGATCTGCTGCTCGTCTTCCTGTTGGGAGGCAGACCAGTTCGCAGTGCTTTTAGTTTCTCTAGTTTAAAAAAACCCCACAATGCACCCCAAATGTGAACTCTTTGGTAACAAATTTTAACAGATTTAAAAGCTTTTGTTGGTGTGAGTTTGAATTGCCTCTTGTTCACTGTGAAGCATTTTATTTTTGTAGTTTTGTCACTCTAAAACCCCTCAGGTGATTTTTCTACTTTAAATAAATGAAGATTATCTATGCACAGCTCGTGGAAAGCAGTGATCTCCTGGGAACGATGAAAGAAGCCATGTTTTAAGACTCTCTGTGATGGGATGTGTTCGGTGTTGTTGGTAATCTTTAGATTGCTCAGATTATCCTTCTCTCCTGGTCACTTTGCATGTTTTTAAGCTCAGGATATGAAAGTCATTGAGCTCTGTAGAACAAGCTGTGGCTACCATGGATTTCCCACCGTCTGATGTCCGCTAATGAATGCAGCAATGAGACTGTGAGTATAGTACACATGCTCTGACTAACAAGGAGATAGTGAGCAGGTGTACAGGTGGGAGTCGGGAGTCAGGCTTCAGATCACCTGCAGACTTCTGGACTTAAAGAGCTTTCAAAGAAGATGTTTGAGCTGCTCCACTGTCTCAGTTTACTTTAAGTTTGACCCTTTTAAAGTTTGTATATTGATGATTTTATGAGTTTGCCATAAATGAGACAGCAGAGTATTTTAAGGGAATCCCACGATGGTTGACCTTTAAAACTCACACCTGGGATATCACCCAACCAACCAGGTTACTGTTGGGTTCAAACATTTAACCTGAACCCAACAGTCTGCAGTTCAACCAAGAAATATTCTGTCTGCAAATCCTCTTCTGTGATGGCATCATTAATCAAGACCCAGTCTGAGACCCTACACTGGTCCACACAGATGCTACAGGTGATCTCAGACCTGATCTTTTGCTGTTGGAAGGAGACAGGCCATCAGTTTTTACCTGTTCACCATCTGGCAGCATTGTATGCTTGCTACTATGAACTGGGCTGAGATTCTCATTTTGATAACTTCTCAGCTAAATGAGTTTTCTATACCATTTAGGAAGCAATGCTGGTACTCTGAGGTACCAGGTCATCCCAACTTCTCCTGGCCTAATATCAGCAGAAGTAGCCTTTTAATGTTCCACATCCATCATGGTCATCTACGGCCCTGAGCTCTTCTACCTGGAACCCTGGAGGGTTTGTGTAGCCTGGAAAACAAAAAGTTTGATGGATAAAATTGGCTGCATCTACTATAAAAGGAGCTGTGATCAGCAGCTCAGAGTGAAACTGGAACACCTCAAGAGGACGGGTTCAACAAAACCAGGTGGAGTCCTGACAAGAGTGGAGTAGTTTAGATCCATAGGCTGGATGCAGCAACGTTTCAGAAGACCAGTCTCAATGCAGCCCCATATTAACTTACATTCTCAGCTAGCGTTAAAGCACTGCAGGAGTCAGTTCAATCTTAGAGGCACTAAATGGAGCTTTGAACCACGTGGTTCTCTGCCTGCTCTAAAGCAGGATTTCAGAGGGACTGAGGTGGAAAATGGACTGCAGGTCAGTCAGAATAAAATGAGCTAACTGCTGTGGCTGAGGACAGTTGATAGATGGAACAGGTGTGTGTGTGGGCGGGGCATCTGCATGCATAAATTAAGATGTTTCCAATTATTAATGTAGAGGTTTGGTTTTTTTTCAGCTTTGGAGCCAGAAATCAGCAAATAAATGCAGCAATGAGACTGAATGCTGTAATTTAAAGGCACAACACACAACCTGAGAACAGGACACATGCTCTAACAAGGAAATAAGGAGCAGGTGGGAATCAGGCTTCACCTCACCTGCAGACTCCTGGCCTAAAAATAAAGCTTAATAAACTTTACATGTTTCCAAACAATCATATTATTCTGGATGTTTTTCCAATGTTGGAGCCAAAAATCAAAGAAAATAGTCAAATCTATGCTAAAAATCTCAGAATTCAGCTTCAGTCCCCATGTGGACCATAAAGCTGAGTCTGTCTGAGGACACCTGATGAGGCTCACCTGTTATAAAGCACCCACAGCACCGCTGAAGCTCATCAAACACAGGAGACTTCAAAAATCAGAGAACTTCCAGTTTCCTAAATGTCAGAGTCACTGCTTACCCCACTTTACACTCACTCACATGAACACGGTGGATGTAGCTGATGTGCACTTTAAAATAATCACAAAATGAACCACTCCAGTGAGAAATTTTAAAGATTTGTGGTCCAAACTAGAGAACATCTAGAGAGCACCAATAACAAAAGCCCAGACTTTAAATGGGAACACTCATAATCCCAGTTTCAAGCTTCTGTGCTGCTCCAGGGTGATGAAACCCTCTGAAGGCACGCTAAGAAACTGGTGCTGAAGTCAGACCAGGAAAGACGGCCTCAGAATCAGAATCCTTTATTAATCCCAGGGGGAAATTATTTTGTTACAGACACTCACTTGAAATGTAAATGTGAAAGAAAATGTAAAATCTATATAAAAATAAGTCAAAATAAGGCACTCAAATGTTAAATTAAATTTAAATATTCCAAGTGAAAGAATACTATGTGCAGTATAGACCAGATACAAGTGAAAACAGTCCAGGTGTGATAAGGAGGAGTTTGATGGCCACAGGTAGGAATGATTTCCTGTGGTGTTCTGTGGTGCATCATGGGGGAATGAGTCTTTGGTGAACATGCTCCTGTGGCTATCCAGTATGAGATGGAGAGGGTGTGAAGGATTGTCTAATACTGAGCGTAACTTGGACAGCATCCTCCTATCTGAAACCTCTGTCAGAGTCAAGCTCCACACCCACAGTGTTACCGGCGTGTGGATCAGTTTGTTGAGTCTGTTGGTGTCTGCGGCCCCAGCACACCACAGCAGGAGGGCGCTGGCCACCACAGGCTCAAAGAACATCCTGAGCATCATCCAGCAGATGTTAAAGGACCTCAGTGGTGTATGAAAATAGAGATGGTTTTTGGCCCTTCTTATAGAGGGCTTCTGTGTTTTTAATGAACTCCAGTTTACTGTCAATGTGAATACCGAGGTATTCGTAATCCTTCACTGTCTCCACACAGACCCCATGGATGGAAACAGGTCATCGGTGTTCTTTCCACACTTTCTACAAGTTTTTGAAAGATGTAACCATGAATAATTTCATCTGCAAGCTCCTGTTCAGCAACTATGTTTACTGTTCTCTTATTTTGATCATTGTATTTACCACAAAATAAAGGCCTTTGTTGAATGGCCTTCTGTTACTTTGAAAGTAAAGCAGTGCTAAACCCAGAGTTAAGATGAAGGTCATCTGTGAATCGTTCTCCAGTTTGGATCTGTGTGATCACTGCTGTTCAGAGTGAAAGTTACACAGGTCAGGCTGTAAGCCATGCAGTGGTTTTCACTGGTTCATGATGTCTCTTTGATAACTTCTGTCTGCTCGCTGAGTTTTCTACACCATGGACCCTTGGACCCAGTTTCTCTCTCCAGACCAACAGACGATGCAGCTGCCAGGATAACTCTGAAAGTTAATACAGTCAGAGCAGTGTGTAGCTGTTGGATTATTTAAGGCATTCATAACAAACATGTCATTTGTAGCAGGATTCTTATACAAGGCTGCTTCTAAAAACCCTGTTTTATTCTCTGTAACACTGATCATGAATCAGTTTCTTTTAGAGCCATTCATGTGGCAAACACATCATTTTACTGTCCAAATGTTGCTGCTGAGACTTTGTCCAGAGATGTGCACACAAACCAGAGCCATGGAGCTCAGAGTCTGAATTTAAAACCTGCTGCAGCCAGTTCAGGTGGAAAATGTCCCCGTAAGATAATGTCATACTGTAGATTAGACTGCTCTAAAACGATCCATCCTGATACTGTCTAATCTCAGTCCCATTAAACTTCCTGTTCCCTCCTGCTGGTCACATTACAGCAGCACTTTACTGCAATGTTTGGGTCCTAATAAGACATAATCACATTGTCAGGAAACACATTAACTCAATGAAAAAGAAGCAGAAGCTACACCTTGAAGTAGATCCCATTTTTCATCTCCATATCTCTTTGATGTCCAACATGTGGTTTGATTCACTGAGAGCACAGCCTTTATTCTCTGTTTATGATGAGACTGAGCTTCAGCTGGATTTTGGAAGGTGACCTTCATCGGTTTAACGAGCTTCCCTCAGACAGAGGAAGGTCTTCATCATGTTCAGGTGATCCATAGTGTGGCTGCAGCTGAATTATGAAGAAGTGCTGCTTATGAAAGCTGCAGAGTTGAAGTGATAGAATTAGCACCTTCACCAACCTTACCTCATTTGAAAACCAATTTGTCCTTCAAAGTGCTTTCATCACTAACCCACACATGCACAGCGACAGGGCAGTCCTGAAATCTGCAGTACCCCCTGCATTTGAAAACTGGTGCCTTACTTGTTTGATGCTGTGTCTCTTAAAAAGCAAAACTGCAGTATGGATGGAGCGGTCTGGTACTGCTGGCAATGATATCTGTCCACTGCGGTCCTCGAAAGAGTCTTCCTGTTTAACTTTGTAACTCTTGGCATTCTTTTTGATTTATGGAAGTGTGGGGGGGGCTCTGCTGTGGCAAACTGCATGTGAATGTTTCTTCTGAGCAGCTGCTGTCTGTGTGGACCTTAGCTGGTTCGACAGAATCATTGTCCTTTCCAAGGTCCTGTAAGACGGATGGAAAAACAGAATTTTTCAGATAAAGGTAATTTCAAGTTCTTTAAGATTTCAGACAAGGTGTCAAAGTATGATAGCATGTTAGTGATGTAAATGTGTTATCAAGTCAGACTACAATTTGTAGGTTAATGGCACCTGTTAAGTGATTATTGTCATTGGTGAATAAATAACATTCCAAATAAAGATTAAGCCAACAATAATTCACTTTTTTTCCCTTTAGTCTGACAAATAATTACAATGACTTACAAATAAAAAATAATGGAATCATGATATATTAAATATCTTGATAAATGGACTTGAAGCGATGCGTAAACTCGGTGACGTCTGTCATAATACCTGCCTGTGTTATGTGGGGAATGACGTTTGCCGAATTAACTATCAAAAGCTATTCTTTTTGCTGTGTAGCAGTGGAAATACTGTCAACTATCATTGGACTACTTTAATGCTCAAATCTTAAAAATGGTGGATTCTAAGGCAGGTTCTGAAGCTTCTGCAATCCTGTCCCATTTGTCTGTTGTACAGTATCATATACATCATGATTTAAAAAAAAACCTCTTATAACAAGGATCAAGAAAGGTAGTAAGCATCAGGATCTAGCAGTTATAACTCTGGCCAAAATACAAAAAGTTGCAGCAAACATGTGACTGGATGGGACTGCTTCAAAACTTGCCTCAGAATTATTCAGTTTTTAGGATGTTTTTCAGTATCAGAGTGAAGCCAGTGATAAATGAGTACATCCACCAGTGCACAGTAGAAATGGCTAAAACTTTGCAAAAAGTCAACAAATCCTCAAGACAGCAACCTAACCCAAAGTTACTCGTGCGTGTCGCACAGATCAGCTCTTTCTTAGTGATTTGTGATTAACAAACACCATACAAAGGCAAATATTGTACTTTGAACTCCATTTAAAGCTCGAATCCTATTTAGCAGAATTAGATGAATATAAAATGTAAATCAAATAAGTGATTTAGCTCCAGCTGTGGTGTACACTTTAATGACTCAATAATTCGAGTTTGAAGTGTATTTTAATGCAGAACATTCGTACTTTTACTTAAGTAAAAGTTTTTGGGTTTTTTTTGTTTTTACAGAATGTACATATACTGTAATGTTACAGTATATGTACATTCTGTAAATTCTTGCATAAGTACAGGATTTAGGATCGTTGTTCCAACGCTGTGAAAAGCTGACAGTCAGCATGTGATCAGAGACAGTTACACCATCCTGATCATTCATAACATAAAACATGCTCACAATTTTCAGTCCTCTTTTCCTTTTATTCAAACAGTGAACAATCGTTTTACTAATAACCACAGATCTACGTACCTACCAGAAACAACATAAAGTCTCTTTATGAACACTAAGATTTATAAATAAAAAATATACAAACTTATCAAACTAAAATTAAAGAAAATTGTACAAGAAATGTTTGAGCTACTTACTGTTCTAAAAAGACAGCCGTCACGTCCTCGTCTCCTGTCCACTCCACACACTGTTCAGACCCTGTAATATCTGGATTTATTTTATAGTGGAGCCTGAACCCACCGTGAGTGGAGCGCTGCAGCCAGATGTTTCACTGAGTCACATCTGGCAGCAACATAAGCACGTTTTACATTTGTTCACATTTTGGAAAAATGACTCAACTGACTACAAAAAATATTTATTTTTCCTTATGTTTTTTTGTAAATAATAAAAGGTATGATACAGTACAGCAGACTAATGGGACAGGAGTGCAGAGGCTTCAGAACCTGCCTTAGAATCCTCCGGTTTGTAAGATTTCACCACAAGTTAATTCGCAAACTTCATTTTCCAAATTGTAAACAAATATGGTGTAAAACAGCTCTTATGTCTCTGCCACGGTGTAACTCAGTTTAACACAGGAAACTGATCCTGTCAATCACAGAGGCTGTGGCGTCACTGCTTTGAAAGGGACCAGTCACATTAGGACCCTTCTTCCTTTGGGCTCCGCCTCCAAACTGTCAAAATTCAGTTTGAGTCGAGTGAGCAGAATTGAGCTTCCAGAGCAGAGCTGCCTGCGAGAGTGTGAATCGGCTGCAGCGCTCGCAAAGCAGACACTGTTGCGTGCACTGGACCTTTTTTTGTATTTTGACCATTTTTCATTTTCTGCAAATAAATGCTCTAAATGAAAATATTTGTATTTGGAATTTGGGAGTTATGTTGTCAGTAGTTTATAGAATAAAACACAAATGTTAATTTTACTCAAACATTTACCTATAAATAGTAAAATCAGAGAAACTGATCATTTTGGAGTGGTCTCTTCATTTTTTCCGGAGGTGTGTGTGTGTATGTGTGCGTATATATATATATATATAAATATGTATATATACACACACACACACACACAGGTGAACAACGAGCCACAGGTGAAGATGATCAAAGTCAGGAAATAAGACTAGCACAAGACACAGGAAGACCAACCTTCAGAGTAAAACAGGAAACGACTGAGACCAAACACTGACACTAAATGAGATGACAGACAAGAGGACAAATGAGAGATTCTCAGGATAAGGACTTTAATCCAGGAGGTCTCAAGGTGCTTTATATTGTGTTGTAGTTGTGGGGCTGATTGTTGAGCTCTAATGTACCTCTAATTCGCACACTGAGAAACATTTTGATGCTTCTCACAGCTGAGCTCTCCTGTTTAAATCCTCTTCCAGGTCAGTCTTTGTATTCGTCATTTGTTTTATAACAACGGCTCCAAAAAGCTGAAAATGTATTCAACAACTGAAGAGCCTCACTCAGTGTGGTTCCATCTTTACATGATAGCTGCTTCATACCAACCCTGTCCTAGTCTGTAACATTGTGCAGATGTCCCACCAAACGGACCACTGCTCTCAATATTTTAGTATTTTCTGTCTGACAAATGCCAAAAACTAGAGTTGACAGCCACACATTGCTCAGACTGTTTGCATATATGCAGAAGTCCTAAAGAATAGGAGTGGTGGGTTTATACGTTTTAGTATGACTGCAGCCACTCGGGACGGTCTGTCATGATCCTGGTTTTAGTATCCCTGATGTTCTCAGTATTTCCAGTGCTCCATCCTGTATCTGTTAGTAACTTTATCCTCCTGTTCCTGTGAGCACAGGACAGAGGACTGTATTTATAGTCCTGGTTTCCCTCCTGCCTGTCAGATCATTTCAGCTCCCTGTTTTGTGCCTCCAGTTTAGGCTTCATGTGCTCCACATGTTTGAAGTCCTGTGTTTTTTGTTGCACTTTTGGGGTTTCTCCAAGGCAAAGGCCAATTATTCATTTATCACTCATCCTCTGGCCCCTCTCCAACAGACCACCTATTAATGAGAGGGGCAAGCTGGAGTTCTTACATGACTGCGCATCATGTAGTCTAGCGTTTCTGGGGTCCAGGTGTTCTGGCTTTTGTGGCTAGAAAGAATTTCACCAAGGGACCATTTTAATGACGTCCATTCACATTCCCAGATCACAAAAACGTTCAGACTATGACGTGATTTCAAAGCACCCAGCTTATCACAAAACGGATGACAAAGCCCACCACAGGGGCTGACAGGGTTAATCTCACTCAACTTTACGGTGAACACGGCTATTCACATCCTGTGAATTCATAACACGTACTCATGGAGGCATCAAATCTGTCCACAAAACACAGCCCCACTCACTGCTCACCTCCTTTGATCACTTGTTTTATCACACTGTTTTCTGTGTGGGCAACATTGGAGCCATTCAATGGACATGTTTTAAAAGCTCTTATTTTGGTCTACATAGATGCCTTCATATGTTGAGCACAAGTGTATCTTTGGGGAAGAACAATGTCTTGAACACACCCATGCAACTGGAAGCCAGAGTGGTAAATGAGAAAGGGTCTAGCTCTGTGTACTGCATAAACATCTCGTGATATATTGTGCAAGCTTTACCAGCACCTCTACATCATTAACACAATAGCAGCGCATTTCCACCTGGAAATCAAAGGTTTCCTGCCAGACAATCTGTACCATGCCATAAACTTAGCTTTCTCACTTTTACTCATCCTGTCAGTCATAGCAGGAAGGGTCTGGGTATGTGCCTACATAATATTCATTAGCCCTTGTGTTAAACCTGTACAGGAAATGACTCTTCTCCAGGGCTTTAGACCTAAGGTGTGTATTTTTGTTTTGGCTAAGCACATAGGCAGGAAGTTTAATGAATTGATCTATTGGTATGCCTTGTTATGCATCTGAATAACCCTACTACACCTTACTGTCACAGTAAGAGTGATCCCTTGTATGAAAAAGTACTCCAGCAGTATGTAGTTATCAAAGCTTGATGCATTGTGTGCAATAAATGTGTATTCCTCAAATCTTAAAAGTAGGGAATAAAGAAAATTAAAAATGAAAAAACTGAAAAAGGATCATTAAGAGAAGATGATAAAACTTATGAAAGAAAACAAATAACTCAAAGCAGAGGCACAGAAAAGGCCTGCTTATAAAAAATTATTTAAGTGGGATTTAAAGTACGATAGTGAGCTTGCTGATCTCCTCGGGGAGGTTATTCCAAAGAATGGTTGCCCTGACAGAAAAAGCCCGATCATTGCCGGATGGCCAGCAGAGCCTCGGCTGAGGACCTCAGGTTACGACCAGGGCCGTACGGTGTCAGGAGATCTGAGATATACTTTGGTGACAACCCAGGGTGGGCTTTTAAAAGTCAACAATAAAATCTCAACATCAACTCTAAAATGAATGGGTAACCAGTGAAGAGAAGCTAAAATAGAAATATGTACTCCTTTTGGTTTTACAAGGAAGTTGGGCTGCTGCATTTTGAACCAGCTGTAGTTTGTCTAAACTTTGTTGGCTCAAACTGTCAGGGGTCCAAGCTGGCTGGTGGTGTGTGTGTTCCTATGTTTTCCCTTTCCTGCAGGTGGACCCGCACCTGCGTTAGAGGTTCTGGATCGCCAGCCAGCTCTCGGACTTTCCCCCCCACCTCCTGCGAACTATTCTCCGGACACCAAGTAAGGTCTCGCATTCATCATCCTCTATCTCCGCTCACCTTGACCCTGACTAAATTCTCCTTTTCTTATCCTTCAGAAAGAAGTTGGGTTGCTGCATTTTGAACCAGCTGTAGTTTATGTAAACTTTGTTGGCTCAAACAAGTGTATAATGAATTGCAATAATCTAACCTAGAGAAGATAAAAGCATGTATGACTGTGTCACTATATTTCTTTGGGATGAGATTGAGCTGACCTTACTAAGTCTCCTAAGCTGTATAAAACAAGACTCGACATGCTTATTTAAGCTGAGGTGGTTGTCACTGTAATTTGGTTGTCAAATGACAGTGAGACTTTTGGCCCAACTGTATAGATGAGGAGCTCAAGTGGGTAGATATGAGTGTGCCAGATGCATCTGGACCAATAACTATTACTTCTCTTATCCATATTTAGCTGCAGGAAGTTCTGTGCCATCCAGCATTTAATATCTTGGATGCAGTCATTCAGTGGATTGAGTTTAAGAATGCCATTGGGGTTAAGAGATGTACAGCTGTGTGTCATCTGTATAGGAATGAAAACTCGCATGCCTGCACATGACATGCCCCAGGGATGACATGTATAAAGAAATCAGAGGTCCAAGGACAGACCCCTGAGGTGCCCCACAGATCATTTTCATTGACAATGACAGTGACTGTGACAACACACAGGCCGAGTTAGTAAATAAGAATAAAACCACCTTAAAACTTAACCAGGGATGCCAGCCCAGTGTTGGATGATTCAGTTAAATGCAGTGATATGCAGTGCTCAGATCTAATCAAATTAAAAAGGAGGATTTACCAGCATCAGCAGCAACCAGCAGATCATTCATCACTTGGAGGAGTGTCATATTGTGCAGGTAGGGGACCTAAACGGACTGCTGAGACAAACTTGGGAAACAAAAAATGAGATCTTATGTAAAGGGCCTTATTGCTCTGCCTAAATAAAAGGTTCATTTGTAGACTTTAGGAATAATCTCGCTCGGTCTGCATCTGAGGCTGAATCTCATGAGGTTCCTGTAGTCTGACATATGTGCTGTGCTCAGTCACATACCAGCTTTGAGTAAAATTTTATTTATATAGCACCTTTCAAGATGAAAATCACAAAGTGCTTCACAGAAAAAAAACTAGAACATATGAAAAAGTTAACCAAACGCAAGTTTAAAAGATGAGTTTGTAGTAGTTTTTGTTTTTGTTTTTTTTAAGAGATGACCGAGTCCACAGATCTCAGGCTCAGTGGGAGAGGGTTCCAGAGTCTGGGGGGCCATAGATGCAAACGCTGTCACCTTTAGTTTTCAGCCTTGTATGATGCACAGCCAGCAGGCCCTGATCACATGACCTCAGGAGCCTGCTGGGGGCATATGAATGTAAAAGTTCTCTGATGTATGCTGGTGCTTGTCCATGCAGAGCTCTAAAGGTCAAAATCAGAATTTAAAAGTGGAGTCTGAATTTGATGGGAGCCAGTGCAGCTGGGTCAGCAATGGTGTAAGAAGACTTGGTTAGAAGCCTGGCAGCAGCGTTTTGAACAACCTGCAGATGTTCCAAGGTTTTACATAAACAAGTGAACAAAGAATTACAATAATCTAGATGCATGAACAACAATTTCCAGTTCTGAGAGTGACTCAATAGGACTCAACTTGGCAATATTAAGTGATTAAAAATGAGAACGGACCAGAGATTTGACACGAGTGTCCAAAGTGAAAGCAGAGTCAAAAGTTACCCCAAGGTTCCTGATAGGTTTAGCAAATGTGGCAAGAGGACCTAATGTTTCCATTATCTTAGGTGCAAATCTGTCAGGGGCACAAACAAGGACTTCTGTTTTCTCCAAGTTGAAAAAAGTTGTCAGCCATCCAACCTTTAACAGAGTCTAAGCACCTATGCAAGATCTGTAGCTTGGACACATCCTGGGGCTTAAAGGAGATATATAACTGAATATCATCTGCATAGCGGTGATAACGGATGTTAAATGCTCAAAATGTGCTGAAGAGGGAGCAGATATAACAAATAATGGCCCCAAAACAACCTTGTGGCACACCGTAGGCAAGAGAAGTGGAGGAAGACTTGTACTTAGAGGCAGCTACAGAAAAGGATCGTTCAGATGACGCAAACCACTTCAAAGCAGACCCAGATACACCCACCCAGTGTCTCAGCCTATCGAGCAAAATGTGATGGTCAACCGTATCAAAAGCAGAGGTCAGGTCCAACATCAGCAAAACGGCGCATTCTCCTGCATCACATCGCATCAAGATGTCACTGAAGACTCTAAGAGCTATTTCTGTAGAATGAGCTTGGCGAAAGCCAGACTGAAATTTATCCAGAATGCTGTATTTGTCCAGCTGTAAGCTGCTTGACCACAAGCTTTTCTAAAATCTTAGCTATCAATGGTAATTTTGAGATGTCTATAGCTGCTAAGGGTCCAGCTTGGGGTTTTTTAAAGTGGGTGGATGACAGCATTCTTAAAATAAGCAGGGACTTGACCAGAGACCAGTGAAGCATTGATTAAAGTGAGCACACAGGGACCAATGGACTGAGACATTTTTGAACAAAGATGAAGGGAAAATATCAAGACAGCAGGAGGATGCTTTCATTGAGTCAACTAATTTGACCAGCTCAGGTAAAGAAACGGGTAGAAAATTTTCTAAAATAACAGGGTGAGCTGGAGTTGGAATAGACAGTGAAGATATGGAAGGAGAAATATTGTTTCTCACATTACTGACTTTTTCAAAAAAGAAATTTTTCATTTGAAAAAATTGGGACAGCAGGTGGAGCAGGACCAACGATATCATTAATGGTGTCAAATAACACCTTAGGGTTACCTCTGCTCTTTTTAACCAGGTTTGAAAAATAGGCATCTCGCATCTGACTGAAGTGTTAAAAGAAACTAAAAGATCCTTTAAATGAAAGAGGTGAACGTGTAAATGAGTCTTCCTCCACAAGCGCTCAACTTTACGACAGGAACGCTTTAAACAGCGAATACAGAAGTGTTTGAAACAGGAGCTACAAGAAAAGACAATTTAAAAAGAATGCAATGATGATCATAAATAAAATGTCCTCAGAACAAATAAAATCAATATCTAAAGTTGAAAACAAGGTCCAGTGTGTGTCCTTTGGCATGTGTAGGGCCAGACACATGCTGGGTAAAATGAAGAGTCAAACAAGCTATTTGGGCCAGATAGGACACAATAAGGATCATTATTACCAACTTTAGTCAGCTGCAGCTCAAACGATGAAAAATGACAGACCTTTGCTGAATGACAAGAGAACCGGATTCGAAACACAGTAGCGAGACATCCTCCTCGACCAGATGTCCGGGGCTGGCTGCAGAAGGAATAACCAAACGGGCAAAGTTCGATGAGGGACGAATAGTCAGTCGTTCTGCCAGGTTTCAGTAAGAAATAAGAAATCCAGTTTTTTGGCGAGTATAAAGTAATTCAACAATGTTTTACTATTCATTGCTCTGGCATTAAATGGCACTATGCTCAGAAAGGTAGACGTCTGATTATCAGAATCAGCCCGAGTAAGGGGACGTAGAAACTGAGGGTTTGATCCAAGACGCTGGTATATTCCACTCACCGAGGGGATGAAAGACCAAACAACCGGAGAGTCTGGATGAACAATCCTGAGGTAGCACAGTCTCATAGAGCCAGGCCCTGCATATCCAAGCAGGGACGTGGAAGAAAAATTCCCCTCCATGGAAACTGACTGAGCACAGGTAACCAGAAATGCTTGATGTCGCTTCCAGAACAGTCTGAGCTTCACCTGGACACCTGCTCTTTTCCCTCTCCTCCTCCGTGGCCTGCGTGGACCCAGGAGGGCACCACCAAGGACGCCGGACGAAGATCCAGTCACCGGCAGCAGAGGATGGGGAAAATGCCGACACAGGAGGATGAGGCATCTTGAGCCATCATAGAGGATCAGATGGATAACTGTGTTAGGCGATCATAAACTAAGGCAGCCAACACATCACAGATACAAAGCAGAACCAACAGGGCAGAGAAAAACAGCACTACAGCAGAGCGAGACGAACTGTGGCTGGCAGCGGCAAAGCCAAACACAGGCGCCATCATACTGGAAGGTATGATGGTGTCTTCGAGTCAAAGTGAGTCAAAATGTCTTGATGCATGCTCAGTAATTCAGTTAGGAAATCCCAGAAAGTTGATTCTGTTCATCTGGATGTAGTGTTTTCAGTGGGAGAAACTTCTCGTCACTAGGAGGACCGTAAAGCCCAACTGAAACTTCCAGTACTCACAGAAAGGCATTTTACTACAATAGAAACCTGTAAAACATCTAAATATGGAACTATAACTATCATCTCTTGCCCTTCTATCAAATTTTACATCTGTTCTACAGCTCTATAGAGCCCCATTCACTCTGGACTAGCTTGAGAGCACAACCTATGGAACAGGAAGTCCAGAGGGAAGGCTTTCCTAATTAGAATTTATCAGCCTACTTTTCAATGGTTCTCTTCAGTCTGACTCTGGACATGTCAGACCTCTGCCGTGCAGGTATTATCACCCCCTGCTGGTTGGAGGATGGATTGCACTTTATTTCAGTTTATAAGTAGAAGTTCACCAAAAAAACTAATTGAAGGCTGAAGAATCTAACACATTAAAACACATCATTGCTAATTAAACCAGATATTTTTTTTCTGATGAATATACTTATAAAACAAATTAAAAATCTAGAACTGATTTTATAGTTTATTGATCAGAAAGTCAGATGCAGACCAATATCAATCAATAAATCAAAGAAACTAAACATTTTAAACTTTCAGACAATCAGCTGGCAATATATCAATACATTGCTTGAATAAGAAAATATTTGACTGTGTGGGTTTAATTTTAAACTTTATTGATTGTATCAGCAGGGATCAGGAATAAACAGCTGATCAAAGTCTATAGAAGCTCAGTGCTGCCAGAATTGAACAGAATGTAAATGTGAGCTCATAAAGTAGTTTATTCCATAAGTGAAGTGAAGACACATTTTAGAAATCAGATCTCTTTTTTTTTTTTTTTATAAATATTTGAAACATTTTATTTTGGAGTAAATTAATGTGTAATGTTTCTGTAAATATTTGTCTTCTAAGCTTTCATAGGTAAAACTAATATATTAGATTTATGCTTGATATTTTCACATTGTTTTATTTCAATTAAATTCTCTATATATCCCCATGTTAAAGTGCATTTAACAGACACTGCAGCTTCAAAGATATACCACATTTGACTCAGATTTTCTTTGCATCATATGTACTTCATGCTTTATATTTCTAATTGTTGCTGCTGATTTTGTGTTAAAACTACTTGTTTGTTTTTTTTTTTGTTTTTTTTAAATCAAGCTTCTCTTCTGCACATTTTTATTTCCATCAGTCCATTTTCTTCCGCTTATCCAGTTCAGGGTCGTGGCTGAACTGGAGTCTATCAGCTGTCAAAGGATGAAAGGTTGCCCATCTGTCACAGGGCTAACAGCATTTTTATTTAAGAAACTTTTTTTTTTTTCCTTCAGATAAATTAAATGTTTCCCGATCCAAATCAGACAGATTGTGTATACCGATCAGATTACTTGGATCATGTCCTGTATTTGAATGTTGGACTGTAAAGTTTTTGATTTACTTTGATATATTTTAACTGAAGTTGCTCTGAACATTTAGACTGAGGGATGTTTCGTGAGGAAGAGGAATGAGTAGTAGCTGCTGATGGTTTGTTTCAGGTTCAGAACATGTTGCTGGATTTCCACTGAGCGCCGTTGGCTTCTGTCAAAACAAGAAGAACAAGACGTTACAATTAAAACGGTCATTCACTCTTAATGGACAAATGCATATCACAGACTTTAAGTTGTTTAATCACTTTAAACATCCAACAAACAGAAACCACTGCTTAGCTTAAGATTTGATCAAGTAGTTCTGTGATTTAATGATTTTACTTTATTTACTCAAGTCCTGGACAAAGTATTAAATGACATTTTCTGTCTTTTTTTTTTTTTTTCCCCTTCCATAATAACTTCTGTAATTTAAGTTCTGTTTTCATTTTGTCCACTACTTTTGTCAGGGACTTGAGTAAAGTGTTGTTTTTTTGGTTTTTTTTCTTAAACATGTTGAGCATGTTTCTTACTGGGGAAATCTTGAGTTGTCTTTTTCCTCTGAGATCCAGAAACCTGAAGAGTTTGACAGAAATAAACTGAAATTAAAATGCATATAAGCCTCTGGGTTACTGAAGGTGGCATTATTGGTAGATAAACTGTTGCTTCCATGCTGCTAACATGCTAATGTTGGTAACAGGGCATCTACTCAACTATCAACCTGAAGCACCACACCCTGCAATTCCTCTAACATCCACCAGAGGCTCCAGCAGTGAGTCAGTCCCCACAGACTCCCATGTTAAAATGTCCAACTTTACAGCAGAAATAAACATGTTTACAGCCTGATACAAAAACGTTTTGGTCTCTGTAGCTAATTTCCCCCTTCATTACACCTATTTATAACTCACCTGTTTAAATTGTATTAAGGCTTAAAGTTTGCATTATTAGGGGCGTGGCCTGTTTGACTGACAGGTGGATGGTGACACAGGTAGCTGTAGCTGCTAGCTGTCTGCTAGGCTTCACCTCAGCTAATTGGAGTCCCTGAACTGGACCTCTGGACCGTGTTTGTGCTGTTGGAGCCTTTTGGAGTACTTTTAATGCAGTTATCTGACCAATAATATGGCTGCTGTGCAGTTAATTGGACTAACAGACCGTCCAAGAAGTCTGGTTTGGTGCACAGTGAAATTCTAGGATTTTTATTTGGGTGTTAGTACTAATTAGCAAGTTCAGTCTCATACAGTCTATGGATTCAGCCCGATAACCAACCTAGCCAGCATTAGCTGATAACTTAGAAATGGCCATCTTACATTTTTATGGTGATGCCCAAGAGTATCAGACTTTTTTTTTGTATTTATTCTGAAGGTCTTGTCAGGTTTTCTTTAACTCATTTCCCAGTTAGCTCCAAATTGGTCTATCTGAATCATTTTCTCTCACTGACCTTCTTCTTGGATCCGGCAGCATTCAGAGCAGCGATTTTACTCTCAATATCAGAAACCTGCAGACAGAATAGACACAAAGGGAAACTGTTGTGTTCATTTATTAAAAACCAATCTTCAGAACTACAACATGAACATAAATTGAATTGAACAGATCCATGTATATTTCAGTATCATTTTGTTTTTAAAAACCCAATAAACATGATGTCCAGGTGTGAGCCCTCGACCCACCTCGCTCTCAGCGCTTTGGACTTTGGCAGCAGTCCGTGCCACCACGTCCTCAAGCTCCGACAACTCAGAGTCCGTTGTCCCTCCAAATCGATTCTTGGCACTCTGTTCAAGCCGCCGCAGCTTCGTCTCCAGCTCGTAGGACTGACCGGCCGAAATGTACACCTGGACAGGTAAAAAGACACACGCGTGGGTCAGCTGACATATCACCAAACCACTGATAATGATGATGGTGGTGATGAGGACAGGGCTGAGTATCAGTGAAACACACAGATTCTCTGAACTAAATATCTGCAGGTGTTCTTGTACAAGGAAATCAGTCAGCAGGTAACAGGTGAAGATCTGGTCTGTTTTCAAACTAGCGTGGACTTTTTTGTTTTTGAAGAAAGTTTGGTTAGCCATTTTTCCCATAACTGTTTAAGGGTATGAGATAATTAGTTTTCTCATGATACAGATCTTTGAGAGTTTAGAGCAATAGTTTTCTCAAACATGGTTTTAATGAGTGTTCATATCTGAGATTGTCTTGTAACAATGAATAAGTGGCATTATGAGACTTGTTTCAAAAAGAAAATGTGACCTTTTTCTAAGCTGAGAAGCTGCTGTAACTGGAATCAAACTGGACCCAGTGTGTTTGAAAGACACCAGCCCTGTCAGTGATGGGCGGACACACAGCAGCCGGGAGGGTTAAAGCCAATCCAGACATTTCCGTCATGCTTCAGACGAGGCAGAGGGTTGGGCTCAGGGACAACGTGGTGTGCAGTTCATGTTGGAGGCTTACATTTTCCTCAAGTTCCCTGAACGCATCATCGGCCTGCTTTACGTCAGTGCCTACTAAGTGGGACCTGTCGATCGGCTCTGAGAGGCCGTACTCGACCATAGCGTTTTCTGTGGCATTAATGGTTCTCAGGACCTCAGTGGTGAGGTCACAGAGGGCGGCGGCAGTCGATCTCTGAAAGCCATGTAGAGGGACAGATGTTAGCAGCTGGAAAACAACATCCCATCCTGCAGCAGCTACCAGGCCGGACGCCACACGGCACCACAGTGTGGAAGGGTGTTTCCCGTTTCTGACTTCAGTTCAATGATGGCAGATGAAACTGTGGAAGGTCATGTGATGCTTCAAGACTTCTGGATAAGATGAGATTGACCAGATTTAACTGTGTGTGGTTTTTGATTTTTACGGGCAGAGTCGCATAACTTTTGATCACACCTTTTACACCATTTAACCTCTAAACATCCACCAGGTTACCGGAGACCTGGCAAGGGTTAGGGTTGGGTTTCATTTAAGCCACATACTAAGTAGGCAAATTTTCAGAAACAAGTAGACATCACATTTTTAAAAGACATAATTTGACATTATCATTTTTTATTTTATTTGTAAAGGATTTTACCTTTTGGGTGTCTGAAACAAATGGGTGTTATCCCAACCCAAACCCTAGATAGGTTGGCAGTGACCTGGTGGAAGTCAAGAAACATTTACATGGGTCATTTCTGATCAAACAAACGACTTTTATGATTGTTTTACTGGAAATCCTGCAATTTCAACTTCAGACCTTCTACTTACAGGGTACATTGTAAAAGTAAGTAGATGGCTGTGAGACACTGTCTTCATATAGACTGTGAAAGCACAGTATCAGAAAACCTCTTTGTGGAAGAAGAATCCAGAGTTTTCTTCCTGTTTAGTCACGTGACTGAGCGGACGTTTATTTTTCAGGTAAACACCTGTGCACGTGAGATTTCCTGAGGGTTCCATGTGGTCCAGTCAGGTAGCTGCTGAGCTTCATAGTAACAGTAACCTGACGGGTGTTAATCAACGCAGGAGGCAGCGGGTTAGTGAGGAACAGCTGACATTGCATCAGAGTCCTCCTCCAGAACATCCACTTCAGTCACTCACATTCAGTGGTCCGGTCTGTAGACGTGGTTTTATTAGGTACAGGAACCACATCTCATTTCTCATCATGGGATCTTTTCTCACAATTGGAATAAGACAGTGAGTTAAAATGCCAGAAATGTGGTATTTCTCTGGAGTGGAACTCTTTAAAGATAAAACACGAGTATGAAGAAAAAGTCAACATGCTCAGACACTTTACTGCTGGAATAAAACAGTTTTTGGGGGGATAAGCTGAGCCATGCTGTAGAAGCACTGAATGTATCACAGATGGGAACCTGGACGTCTGAGACCTTAGACAAAGTAAAAAGTTAAGAAACCACGTGAACTTCATTTTGTTCACTTAGGTCAAAACATGTTTTTATATTAGAACCACTTAGAACTGACATGTGCACACTGGATCCATCAAGGTCACAGAAAGCTCCAGGTTTCCACTCTGTAGAATTCACTGAATTTAAACCCATGAATCCCAGCTGTGGACTGAAATGGTCTTCCTACCTTCTGAGCCTCAGTAGGCATCTCATCGCTGGATGAGCTCAGTTCTTTGTCCTTCAGGGAGTCCAGATTGATTGCTGGGCCACCCCTGAGTCCGGCCAAACCTTTACCCACAGAGAAGGACTTCTTCCCAGCTTCATCATCCGACGACAGGCCCTTATCACTCAGGTTCCCCGCCAGCTCACTCAGCTTCCTCCTCAGCTTCTCCTCCTCATTCTGAGCAGATGTATTCAACGCCTGCAGGATGTAGTTGGATATTTATACTGATTTCAGGACAGGATTTCAAAATAAAACATCATGCAACTTGTGGGTTCCCAGTGTCATCTATAGACTATAACAGTTTGTTTTATGTAGAAGTTTATTTTGGAGCTGTCATCCTATCTCACCTCTTCAGCAGGCGTCATCTTCTCCTCCAGGCGGCTCAGCAGACTCTCAATGGCCGACATTCGCTTGCTCAGTTCATTTATCTGCAACATAAAATCAACACAAAGAGAGAGGACGTGTTTTTTAACACGGCAGAATGACTCTAATTCAGTTTTTATTACCAACATTTCCTGGTTTACTGGCAATTATTGGTTTGTTATTTTAAAAGGCCAAAACATGAACTACAGAATAACAAAAGAAAAATACTTTATAAGGTAAAAAATAGTCTTATTGTGGGGAAAGACATCCAGATTTTCCAAGATTTCAGATGGGAAGAGACAAAGTTCATGCCTACGACATTTTTATGGTTTTCTTTTTTAAACTTTTTTTTTTTAAAAACTTTTTGTCAACCTTTCCAATTTTAGCACAGCTTTAAAAAAAATAAATATATCATTCAGTGATTGGCTGATTGTCCTTACGGGCGGGGCTTGTCCCAGGTTCTCCTGGGAGGAGGTTTTGCTGCCCCTCCGGCGATGGGGTGGTTGCTGGTACATGGCCGGGTACCTCTGGTACTCCTCTTCGTCGGAGGTGTCGACGTACTGCTGCCGAGCCACTGAGGAGGTGATCTTAGACAGAGAGCGAGTCCGGACCATCCGATTCTCCCCATAGTCATCTATGACACACACATGTAAATATGGACAAACAAATACACTCAGGTAGATGCAGACCTATAGAAATGGACAGGTAAACAAAAGTGGCCAGGTAAATCTACTATGTACATGTTTAAAAAAAAAAGGCAGCATGTTGGATGGTGAGATTTCCATCCCTTGATTCTACTTTGATTGTTAAAGTTTATTGAAAACTGAAAAGTAAACAGAGCATCAATAAAGTAGTAGCTCATCCAGCTCATGATCCATCACAATTCACAGGTTATTGCCTGTAAAATGACAAATGTGGCCTTGACCTAGAGCACAATTTGGGTGATGACTCATTGGGTGATCATTGTGTGCAAGTTTGATTAAAATTCTCACCAATACTGTCCTTTAGCTGGACAAGCTAAAAATTCTGTTAATGAATTATCCCAAATTCCCTCTGACAGATTTGGTTTGTTTGGCAATTTCAAGGCCTCAGCTTGTTCTGGCATCCGTGTGACATAAATACGAGAAGCTGGTGAAATAAAGCTGCAATTTTTGTCCCATTCAAAGATGGGACAAAAAGAACACCAATACATTTATTACCACATTTCCACAGGTTTCAGAGCTGAATGTAACAGAGTTACTGGTAGAAAGTGGGTAATTTCCTGTGGAAAATTAACAAAGGTGGAAAGAATCTGTGGGCTCCAATAGCCACTGACCTCAGTGGTTCAAACTTTGATTCCAGTCCATTTTGTTGGACGTGTGAAACCGGTTCTGGATTTTGGCACTGGCACCACGTTGGTGAAAGAGGTACATTTGTACTGACCGGGTCTCGTGGCATATCGGTCCAGACTCTTCCTGCGGTTCCCTCGGTGGTTGTAATAATCATAGTCCACATCGTTCCTATAATACCGATCATCATGCTGCTGCTGCTGCTGCTGCATAACACAGATGTACGTGATGTGTTTAATGACACCGTGTGAATCCAAACTTGGGCGTACATTATTGTTATAATAATACAATTCTGAAGCATCATTGCTATTTTGTTTATATTAAAATGTCATAAATTTGATTTACTTTATTCAAATACACTCCAATTTGTTCATGTAAATGGGCAGTCTTCTTCACACTCTAAAGTTAATTATGGAGTTCCTCAGGGTTCTGTGCTGGGACCAATTCTATTTACATTATACATGCTTCCCTTAGGCAGTATTATTAGAAAACACAGCATACATTTTCATTGCTATGCAGATGATACCCAGCTGTACTTATCCATGAAGCCAGATGACACACACCAATTAGTTAAACTACAGGCATGTCTTAAAGATATAAAGGCCTGGATGACCTCTAATTTCCTACTTCTAAATTCAGATAAAACTGAGGTTATTGTACTTGGCCCTAAAAATCTTAGAAATATGACATCTAACCAGATACTTACTCTGGATGGCATTACTTTTGCCTCTAGGGACACTGTGAGGAATCTTGGAGTCAT
>VUQI01041748.1:31895-52460 GCA_015106735.1 Paratilapia polleni | reverse complement strand
CTGCTTGACCTTGTTCTTATGAACCGCCGTCTTAGAAATTTTAAGGATGGAAGCCACCCGACGCTCACTGTATCCCTCTGCCAGTAAAGCCAGAACTGAACTCTTCTTTTCCTCACACAAAACTTTTCTTTTCATTTCTTTTGGCATGGTCAATAGTTATTTTTTTTATTCCAGTTACTTTTGATGTACTACTAGCACTGTTTTTGCCATCCAGTTGGTCCTATTGCAAGAGGATAGTGATGACCACAGCAATGGTTTTTATACTTTTCCTCGTTAAATAAGATTTGGTTCAGGTGATCACCTCATCAGTACCTTATTAGGTAGAAACAGGTGTGCTTGTGTTGGAATTCAACAGACACTGGAATAGAATGACTGTCATATGTAGAGATGCTGATTTCTGAAAAATTTGCAGTGGTGTCTTAATTTTTTCCAGAGCTGTATATACACACACACACACACACACACTATATATATGTACACATGTGTAATAAACTTCATAAAGGACATGCCCTCTCTAATTACCAAAATAACTTTAACAATACAGCTGCCAAGTTAAGAAAAGTCTGACTTCAAGCATATCACTTGTTGTACTGCCAGATCTTGCACATAGTACATAATATGCAAGTACTGTTCCTGGTTCCATCAATGTGAGAGAGTAAAATAAAGCTGTGAGAAACTTTAAAGTAACAGTGACCTTTGGCTGAATGTCAGAAAGTCATCACTTTAAAACATGGATGAAGTCAGTAATGTCATGCACCCCATGTCCAAAAAGAGCTTCATACCAAAGATAATTTATTGTTTCAACCGGACCAGATGACATGGTTCATATTAGATGTAATGCTGAGAAAAAATAAACTGAACCTCTGTCGAATGCCACGGGCTGAGCGAAAACAATAGGCCTGTTAAGTGTGATGAGGACGGCCTCTTTGTCCGTGGAACCACAGATTTCCTCCTGCAGAGCATTCCGCAGACCAATGCGAGTTTGGAAGTATGCCACCTGGTGGAAGTCTGAGCCAGCTTCTTCATACACCTTTAAAATGAAAGGGAGAAAGGGGATCTGATAGTGATCTAATACGATTAAGTGCAAGAATTGAACTTGATAAGAAGTGTAGATTCTGTGTCTGTATGTTGAGTAAGACATGCTGCTTGAGAATACTTGGGGATTTCATTGTACCTGGTGCTTGACAATCTGTCCAAGGGCCAGGTTGAGGTCAACCTGACATTTGCCGAAGAGTTTAAGGTAACTGCTGCTGCCTCCAGCCTGAGCCTTGCACTGGATTCTGTTGGATAGCTCCAGCTCAATCAGGCCTGTCTCAAAGCGCACAGCCCGCATAGAGGGAGTGGTTGCTGTCATCTGGATTCCCTGTGAACACGATGATAACAATAAAAATCTTGAGAGAGAAACCTTTTACTGGTCTCATTCTTTCGAAGCAATACAAAGCTTCTCCCAGAGAGAATTATTTTGCATTTCTGAAACAAACTGAACATGAGATACCTTGAACCTGAGGCTGAGAGAATAAAGCAGGATTTTAGGTTTGTCTGCATCTGTTGAGGTGTCATGCTCATTCCAGAGTGGGATGGGTTGTTCTCCTCCTGCATCAACAGAATGCATACACCTTACAGGAAACTTCAGTTCACACAGATCCTGGATAAAACGTGCTATAGCAGAGCGATGTGGACTAAATCTGCTGAATGTTCCACTGCAGCTGAAGGCTCTACCATTATTCTTTTCTCTAAAATGGCAAAAAACTACCAGTCCTCTCTCTATTGGGCAATTACATCAATTAAGCTTGGTGATTTTAACAAATTACTATCAGTAATGTGGAAATAAACAAGAGTAGATTTGTGGCTGTGCAGTGGGCATTGATTTTTGGGGGGGAAACGATTTTTTTCAGCAACTTAAGCAGCAGCTGTAGGCTACAGAATACTGTAGGGAAAAGCCAGATGTTTGAGATTAGATTAACTTTATTGATCCAAGAGGAAAACTGGGTTGTTGCAGCAGCACTGAAAAGGATATGGTATTGGAAAGTGTTCTGCAGTCATTTGTGACTATGGTAAGTTTGTAAAAATTAAAAATAAAAACAGAAGGTTTAAGATACGGTACCTGAAACCTTCTGAATGACTTCGTTGACTTCCTTCATGAAAACCTTCTGCAGAAAGACCAGGTGGTTGAGCAGGTCTGTGGTCAGGTTGTGCTCAAATGAACCAATCTGTGCATGAGAGTAGTGAACAAAACGCCCAGTTAGTTATTAAAAATAACAAACCAAGATGTTAAATGCATCAAAACTAATTTTGTTGGCTTACTTAAATTTAAATCAACCCTTTAGGTAAGAGAATATAAAGGTCATTAAATTAGACACCTACTGCTGTTCCATAGAAGTGGGACGTTTGCTCATTTCCGAGGCTCTTACCTCAGCTACACAACGCAGGTAGTTGCCTTGCAGGTAGTTTCCTTGCTTTGCTGGGAAGTCATCTGGCGCCCAGCCCTGGTCTGAGTGGCTGTCATGGTCCTCCATGATGTACTCTCCCGACATTGTGACCGGAGGCAGTGTGAGGCTGGCTGATGGGGACATGGTGTGCTGGGACATGTCCACTGGGGACACTTTTGACTGGAAGCAAAGTTTGTGGTTTGGCAACTCAAAGGTGAAACTGGTTTGTGCTCCTAAACACAAGATGATGAAAGAAGGAAAAACTATTATGACTTGTTCTTAAGGGAAGACTTGGGTAACCTCAGCACAGATAGTAACTGGTACAAAAAGCCAGGTGGAAGCAATAGCCTTCCATAATTCGTTTTAAATATCACTGTGGAAGTTACTGCCAGATCTGTTTTCACACACCCGTCATGCCGTGGCTCTTCATGCGGCCCATCTTATACTCTGCTTTCAGTGAGGGGAGCAGTGCAGCCCCGATGGTGATGCCATCCATCATGGCGCTGAACTTGAGGACAATGGGCTTCTTCTCCAGTCCTTCAGGAAGCTGGGGGAACTCGTTGGCCTCGACAGGGGTCTGGTTGATGCTAGATGCTTTGTCAGAGGGTTGTGGGGTGGGGGTGTCCTCCCTGTTAGGAGGTTGGCTGTTAAAAACATTAAAAACATTTACTCACGTGGTCAGGATTGGATGATTTTCTACTTCAGTGGTGACTTTGACTTAAAGTATTACATAGCCTTAATCCCATTTAGATCAGGGACTTCATTCACTTCACAGGTCTTGGCTGAAAACAAAGGTGACCTGGCTTTTGCCATTAGAGCCTCCAAACATTGGGGGACTTACAGTTTGCCTACTGAGATCAGAATGAAGTACTTTACCATCCTTTAAATCCTTTCTTAATCATTCTTTTACTGGAAGGCTTTAATGAATATTTGATATTTGTTTATAATTGCCGTCTTGTTCCATAATGATGTGTTTGATTCTTTTTTAGTCTCTTGTTGTTATGATTTCTGTTTTTCTTTTGTTCGTCTTTCAGATGATTAATTGGCAGATTAATTACTTTTTAATTCTTTCATAGAATAAGACTTTAAGAAAAGTGCTATATTCACTTTATGTTTACTGTTATTATCTGTAAAAGTGGTGCTATATCAGCGGTGCGGTGGTTGACTGTGTGGGTTTCCACCAGGCACTCCGGATTCCTCCCACAGTCAAAACCGTGCACGTTAATTTAATTGGTGATTCTAAATTGGCCGTAGGTGTGTAGGTAGATAAAGTGCCTAAGTGGAACATAAAGTGTTGTATAAATATGTGTGAAAAGCACTCTGATTGGTCAGTAAGACTAGAAAAGTGCTACATAGTTACATGATCAAGTGACGATGTAATATGTTAATGGTTGGACTGGATTTGGGACGCAGTGCCTGAGATTTTCCATCCAGTCTTATGAGGTAAACTGTGTTGAAGGAAGCTACAGTAAACACTGAAAAATTGCTCCTACTGCTTTGATTTGGTTATGTGTGTGTGTGTTATTATGCAGAACTCTGCAGATACCGGCTTCCATTCCAGTGAATATCAAGTTATAGACAAGTTCTTTAATACCCAAAGCACACCTCGAACTCTATAAATATATTAACATAATTCAGCATGTCACCATGGAAACAGACCACACACAGGTTTTAAAGGCCTGAGACAGTGTGGATATGCTGTAGTAACCTGTCACTTTAGTAGATGTTATGAGTAAACATTACAATTTAGAGACAGCAGGTGTTGGATGATTGATTCATTTATATTTTCAAGTAGAGTACAACATTTTGGAATTGGTTGCTTTAAAGACAGAGAGAGAAAAGATGGATAAACGAAGCAGACGTACACGTTGGAGGGCTGGCGGATGAGGTCAGAGATCTGCTTGGAGAGCTGGTGAGAGCTGCGGACCATCATGCTGTGCAGTGTAGCCGGGTGTTGGGGGATGTTGATCATGATGGCCCCCACTTTGAAGACAGCAGCGTTGTTGGTCTTCAGGCCTCGCTGGGCGCTGTACAAGGCCTGAGACTTGGCGATGTTGCATTTGACCACCGTTCTGTAAACACAGGGGAAACCGGAATAAGCAGCAGGACAGAAGTTGGATCACTGTGAAGACGTGGACGCGTGAATGAATGTGGAGTTAGACACCAAACAGTGAAACACCATGAAAATTCAGGACAGCATTCAGTTTTTGAGGGGAATAATAGACAGTTATGATAGTGACATAATAATAAAGAATGCATGGTATTTTATGCAGATCCTGGATGACTTATGGTGCTATTCAACTAAAAGAAAATGTTGAAATGTGGACTAAATTGTAAGATATTTCAGTATTTTGTCAGACTGATGGCATGAGGAGAGAACATGAATGCTATAAACAAATACAAGAACATTTAGTAGATTATTTTGACAATAAAATAAGTCTGTTTTTTTTTTTGCCAAACATTTGTTGGCTACAGCACCTCAAATGTAAAGGTCTTCTGCTTCTCTTTGTCATATCATGATAATAAATTCACTTGACTTTTTTATATACATATTTTTCACTACTTTCTGACATTTCTTAAAAAAAGTGAGATGAGAAAGTAATCAGCTAATTAATCTGTTAAAAAAAAAAAAAATCATTAAATCAACAGGAATGACAATCCATAGGTCTTTAGCCATTGACAGTTGCCCCATTTACACAAATTTAATGGGGACAATCCCGTGTAAATGTTCACTGAAAAGAGATGTGGTAGACAGGTGACTGAGACAAATGAAGGATGTACATTTAAGGCAGTTATGTTTTTGGTTTACTGATACATGTGTCGCCTAAAAGGCAGCAATAACATACAGAAACTCTTGTTTAGCAGTGCTGGTGGGAGATGTTGGGAAATCCTCCAGTCTAGGCAAGTAGTTGGAAGAGAAAGCAAAGTAAAGAAAGAAGAAGAAGAAAGTGTAAAATAGTCTGAGACACTGTAAGGTCAGAGCAGTTTTCCACATGCACAAACACTGAGGAATAACTGACAGTGAAAACCTGGTCAATTCTGAGGTGCTCCCCTGCATTTACTTTTTGTTTGTTTTAGATGCTCAAGCTTTATTTATTATCTAGTGATACTAAAACAACTTCTGACAAGCTACTAATATGGCAGACTGGTTTAGTTTTCCTTCTGCACTGGGACCTGTTGTCTTTGGACACCATTTTTAGAACGTAGAAGAACCAAAACAAGTAATGATAGTAACAACTCATGAATGCTACTTGCCTACATAAATTTAAACATGGGCAGAGTTTGCAGGTACATTATGAAAAGAGTATTAGGTCTCAGTTTTATTCACAGTGGGAGGATTTGTTAAGTAAGCCATCTGTTTAAGTAATAAACTGAATCAAAACAGTGTGGAGACACACTGCCCTGTCAAAATGCATAAATTCAAGGACTGCAACCTGATTAGGGTGGCTATGAAAGGAAATGAAGGAAATTGTTTGCAGTAAAAAGAAAACGGATAATTAATTTCCTGGCTGGAAAGAACTGAGCACCAATGCAACCCTGTTTTAGTGGGCTTCTAAAGGTGCTTATGGAGTTGGCATTAAAGCATTCAACTAACTTTTTGGATCTTATTATTTTGCAAAAGTTGTAAGACTTCAGGTATAAACAGTTAAAATATTATTTAAAAAATAGAAAATCAAAAATCATTATTTATGTGTATACAAAACTGTGCTTAAGGAGTGAAAAAGAATGCAATTTATGAAAACTTTCAAGGTAATATGAAAGAGAAACATTACCACATACAAATACTACAAAGACCCAATCAAAAAAAAAAAAAAAACATTACCCAGAGACAGTGAGGATCAATACACTTAGGATTAGACAGGAACAAAGCCCTTCAATTTAAATGCTTCGTTTCTTTTTAAATAGCAGCTAAAATATTTAATCGACTGGCTGAACAGCAGGAGAATTTATACGTACTGAATGTCTGGTGTTATCCCCTCCAGCAGAACAATGTTTACCCCTCCTATGTGAGCTGATGCACATGTTTCTGTCATTTTCTGGTGCAGGATATCTGCAGACACAAGACCAAAAAAGAAAGATCAGATCAAACAAAACAAACATCTACTGACCAGGAACTGCTCTTTTTTGCAGAACTGTATCGATCTACTTTGGGACTTCCTAAAGTTTTATGTCCGATCTTTCCTACCACAAAAATCGTTATCTGTCGATATCACTGCCTAACCTTTCATCTTCTCCTTCAGGGTGAAACTTCCATGGATCTTCTTCAGTTCTGCTTCCATGGTCAGCCCGCCGATGTCTGCTTCCAGGTGTGTGCGGTTCACCATGCCGATGCCAAACACGATGAGCGTGACGTGCTGCGGCTCGGAGCTCACCAGGCTGCGTCGCCTTCCACCCGCACCTGGAGGCTTGCTGGGTGTGTTGGGGTCCTGCTGTTCATTCTCAAATATCACTTTACAGAGCGGCTCTGAGGGGTGACGTCCCGTCTCTGTGGATAAGATTGGATGGAGGGGATTCAGATTTACACATTATTATATAAATCTATTTCTGTACTTACATCTCTGAAAAGACTAGATGTGCAAGTTTTAAAAATAGTGCCATTTCTTTCTTTCCAACTGACCTAAATTAGGCTCATGATGACAGCTGCACTACATTTAAAAAAAAAAAAAAAAATGGGCAAAGTTTTAGCCTCTAAGGAACCCATTCCTTTACTGAAACACTGTCCTACCATTTTACTCTCCTCTTTTATACTTAATGGACTCCTCGGGGAAGTGGGGGATCAGTACAGCAGCAAAATATTACAGCAGGATAAACTGACAAATAGGAATGTGACAAATAGGAGAAATGAATGAATGAATTGGTTATAAAACAGTGATGAGGAAGGAAGAGTGAACTGAGACGTAAAAGCAAAGTCGGAAAGGCACAGCAGAGTGTGCGGATTCCAAAAGACAGCAATATCTTATAAAAATAATGCGTGCAACAAAGGTATTAAAGGTACAAGGGAAGAGTAAAGCAGAATGAAAAAATGTAGCTGAGCTAAAGAACTGAAATGTGGAACTGGATGCATGCTGGAAGCTGATTTCCACCTGAAAGGCAGTTATCGGGGGAGCTTTTCTCCAAGATGCCAGTGGGATCGGAGATGAGGGAGTAGAAGTTGAGCAGCTTGTACATGTTCTGCCAACATTCTGCTGATGGCTCGCTCTGCTCTGACACCGTGATGGAGTCGGAGTCGTCCATCTGGATTGCCATGTGGTCAGCCACGTCACGGGACCCTTTCCTTGACACCTGAGGGCGTTACGCAATATTCAACAAAATGAATTAGAAAATAGACATGTTGCAATATGCATCATGGGGCTGAAGGGTAAATAAACAGCCTTGCTGACTTATTCCTTCTTTTATTACCCTGCTGTTTACTCTGACAGTACAGTTATGATGCAGTAAGCTGTCACGACAGTTGCGCTTAATAAAAGCTAAAAACAGACACTTGTGAAATGAACTTTGGCATACAGGGAGGCGACTCAGTTATTTCAGCAGAGCTTCCTAAGAGAGCTGGTGTAGATGGTACCTGTGGAAGGTACTTCAAGTGTATCATAAGCCCTTCTCATACACCTTTTACTTTAATAAAAATCCCTTTTTAAAAAGTGCTTAGCTTCTCAAACTTCGAAGCTCATGTTCCAACTGCCGAAGCTAAAGAACTTTCCTTGTAATAAGTACTGAGTCAGACATGCTTTCAGAGAAGACTTTTGAAGTTCTACTTGAAAACCTTGACCTGAATAAAAGAATTTCTTAGCAAAAGATCACAGATGTGTTTAAGTTAACGCTGTCTGTTCTGAGAAATTCTTATAATCTACTGGCTCCCTCTAGGGTTTGTGTGGAGAATGTCAGCCATTGAATTGGTTTAGTGATTCTAATAAGAGGTCTGGACAGTTGCACCTCAGAGAACCTTTTAACAATGTTTAAGCCAGATCATACACTGCAGTCATCATGTACTGCCTGTAAATTAAAAGGCAACAGGACTACAAGACTGAATTTGTTTTCACTCTCAGCTTCTACCAGTATCAAATTTGATAGTACCCCTTTACAGTGATTGTACCAAGTCTTCATTGTCTTTGGCTTAGCAATACAGTTCTACTCAAAAGCTGTATACACTACTTTCAGTGATTTTTGTTATCCTTTCTTATTCTCTATTTTCGACATATAATAACATCTGCCCTTATCATTGTCACCTTAGAGGTGCGTCTTTCTGAACGTCCGAGGGAGCTGCGTCCTCTAGGCTCTCTTCTTCCCAGTGTGTCCATGCCTGATGGAGGTCCATTTGGGGGTAAACCACCAGCACCCCCTGCACCTCCTCCTCCTGATCCTCCCCCTCCACCCACCCCTCTCTTAGTCTTCAGGGTTTGGGTTCCACTGCGGCCCGCCCCGTTCAGGCTTCCGCGGGAGCTGCGGCTGAAGTCTGACGACCTGAAGTAGCGGTACGGCCGGGCCTTGAAGGTGGGCGTCGGGGAAGCCGAGCCGGCAGTGTAGCGACTCAGCTTGATGTCGGTCTGCGTGGCCTTGATGTCGTCGATCATGGTGCTGAACTGGTGGATGAGGCGCACCAGGGCCATGTCGACACGCTGGCTAATGGCCTGGCAGGCTGTGGTGAAATCACAGTGGAATGTGTTGTAGTGGCGGCGGTTGAGGTCGTGGAAGGAGAGCGGGACTGCGGTGGGGCCCTGAGGAGTGCTGGTTGACTTCTCCATCACCACTGCATTCACACTGAAAGTCTCAATCAGCAACGCTGGCTTGAACTCAAGTGGAGGGAGGTTCACCATGCCTTGTCTTTATACAGAAGGAACACAATATAAGTACTAAATGTATTTAGCAGACATTTTATACTTTCATTAAGAGAATAAGCCACAAGAAAACAGTTTAAAAACAGTGTGTCTCAGTATCTGGGTTATGTAACATGTGCCTTTTGTGTTTTAGGATAATTTTACCTCCTGGATCGCTTGTTTTTGCGCTCCTTGGTGGTGTCAGAGTCTACGATGTCTGCTCTGAGGCACTCAAGGTTGCCGGAAAAAGACAGGTGCTCTCCAAAATACATCTTATAGCTAAGAGGAGTTGTATCTTGGGCTTGGATGCCTGTGTAGCTCAGTAAAGGCTTGAAAACAACCTGAGGGGGATGAAAACAGATTATAAAGGCCCAGAAAGGAACAAGCTTTGCAGACAGGGCATGTGACATCTGCAAATGAAAAGAAGATAAACTCGTAAAATAAGGAAAAACAAAGCCCAATGAAAAGTGAATACCTTTCAAAAAGCGGATTTGATTGTTTTTTAGTATGACACGGGTGACATTTATATCAGCATAGAATGATTACTTATCAGCAGACCCTTTGGATATTCCACTTGTTTTAACTCAATGAATGAATTTGGCTAATTGCAAATCAGTGTGCATTAAGCCTGCATTAGCTTTTATCTCCTTCAATGGCATCAACATAAAAAACCTCATTTAAAAACTAATTTCTGAACCAACTCTAAACTTATCAGTGAGCTGCAGATATCACACAAATTACCTGACTAATTAAGGTCTAATTACAAAGCACAAAAATAGATTAAAATACAAAGAAATGCAAACAGATGTATCGGGAGCACCTGAGCATCAGCCAGCTGAACAGCAGCTGGACACTGGTTCCCCTCCTCAATGTCGGCCATGTCGTCCTGGCTCGTGCTGTGCTGGGAATGCTGAGAGTGGGTCCCATCGAGGGTGTTCTGGTCGCTGGACATCACTGTGTTGAAGTCTGAGGCTGAGGGGATGGTGGGCAGGTTACACGTGCCACCTGAGGGTGTGGAGCACAGGTTTAGGATACATGTGCTGTGAGAAAAGAAGGCCCACGTATAAGCAGCAGTGAGTGAGTAGAGTGCTGAAGGGTGAAAGGCTTTACCACTTCAGCTACTCAGAAAAACATGTTAGAATGAATTACGGAGACGGCAACAGAGAATGTTAATGGGAACTTTATGGCCATTTAATGCACAATTTGGAACTCTAAACAGCCACATCACACTTACTTATTTGTTTGTGAGAAACTGCTGCAGCTAATTTGCTGTGCTGTCATTGGCTCACACTTGGGTGACTACATAATGACGAAGTTAATCATCTTTGGCACAAATCCGGTCATTACACAGTTATAATTGTACCCACAACTGCTCCGCACAATTGTGAAGGTAACAAATGTTTTCAGTCATTTGCATGGGTGGCTCCAAGTAATAAACTGCTATTGAGAGAGAATGAAAGAAATGCAGAGTGCAGCAGTTTGTAACTTAGAAGATGAGTGGGAGTAGAGGGGAACAGAGGGAGGGAGAGAGAGCAGCGCTGTGAGGGATGAGAGGAATTTCAGGTCACTAAATTCTACTAACATGCTCTGGTTCTCACAATGTGTTTAGCAGGAAGGTACCAGTGAGGAAACAACATGACTTTTCTTTTCTCTCCAACACAGCAACACAGCTGCAAGCTTGGAGCTGAGTTACAACAGAGAGGCTAACTTGCTACCACATGACTTGAGGTGTATGGATTCTAAAGCTAACAAAACAAAAAAAGAGCCCTGGTACCACATAAAATTTGATCTTTGCAATGTGAAGGTTTTGAAAATACCTGAAATAGCACCAGTGGTAGTACTAAAAAGACAGACAGACACACTGGCGGCAGTGTGTCTCAGTATTTTACATATAATTGCTATACAGGTTCATCTCGACACACCTGGATTACTGCAACAGCACCTTTACCCAACCAAAAATGAACCAAAAATCTCTCCATTGACTCTAAACTTTACAGACCTCAGCTGCTTTTATCCAGAATCAAGAGAACCACATGAAAGTGTACCCAGGCAGCACCTTAATCTAAACCAAACTGAGTATTTCTAATAGTGAGAACACATCTGACTTGGACATCAATTGTGTGCTATGTGTAAGAGAGGGCAACTAGGGCCAGCGTCCCGACTTGTTTTTCTGATACTATCTAGAATTCAGGTGTGAAAACAGCTTAAGTGGCTTATAAGAACAAGACTAACCACATGAACACACAGGAAGAGACTGGCATCATTGGAAGGAGTTTGGCAAATTGGCCGGTGAAGTAAATGTTGGCAGCTTTAAGTTGGTCGATGCAAAGCTATACTAATCTCATTGTTGAGTCAAAGTGATTGAAGTGACTACCAATGGGAGGTCTAATTAGGACTGACATCTGAGGTGGTGGGAAATATACCAGAACCTGAAATATTCACTAGTGAAAAACCGTCAGCTTCAGAGTGAAGGATGATAAGTGAATGACTTTATATGTGAGTGAAGCTTAACAGTCAGCGATTATGCTAGCAGCTTGGTGAGGCTGTGGAGCTCTGAATCTGTAGCAAGTTTTTTTAAAGTTAATCGCTCTGTTTGGTGAGGCTTCACAATGTTGGAGAGGCATGAAGAAAGTAAAGCCTGATGGAGGGTTTTGGAGCACAATGACCCATTCTTTTGTTTGGCACCACAACGTCATACTAGAAACATACTACCCTCCACTTCTGGCTCCAACCAATCAACTTAGCGTCAGCTAGAATGCAGAGTCCAGAAACCAATGGGTGAAGTCATGTTGGCTGAGTCCATCTTTTATATACAGTCAGTTGTAAAATGGCCAACCTTACAGCAGAGATATGTTTATCTGCCTGGAAACTGGAACTGGAACAATCTGTCTGAGCCAATCAGGTCAGCTGAGCCAGTCACTTCCTTTCTTCCTAAAACATACTTTCGTTGTAAAGCCTTTCCTGATTCTGCTTGAGTCTGCAATAGCATGCAATAGTTTTTACAAACCAAATAGTTTTTTTATGTCTTCTTTTCGACCTGGTAATTTTGCAGACCTTTTAAAGCACTTTGTAATGCAGATTTTAGAAAGGTCCAAAAAATAAAGATTATTATTATACATTTAATATTTGTCATTGCAATAAATCAATTTCCCTAAGGTATAAATGAAGGCGTTCTAGATTGCTAGTAAACTAATAGAGGAACCACAAGCCACTGGTCAGCTAATAAGTTCACCAACACCATCAGCACAACACTCAGTGACTACCCCTGACCTCCTTCTGGACTGTTATCTGGTAGAGGTTGGTACTGGTAGTACTGGTTGACAGAAGAACCCAGTGAGGCTACTGAAACAACATTACAGAAAACATTAACTGGAATTCCTTAGCTGTTATAGCTAAGATGATGGTAATTATCTAATTCTAACAGCATCATAACAAAACTACTTAAATGCTTAAAACAGAGCATTACATGGTCCAAAAACATTCATTCAACATTATTTTTTAATAAATACATATTATACATAAGTACATCTACATGTATTAGGATGACTTAAATAAAAAATAAAAAAAAATAGAAAAAATCCTCCTCCAGCAAACACTAAGCCCAGGGTGTCTCACCTGTCTGTAGGCTGTTGTGCTGGGAACGGTTGACCGGAGACTCCTGGACTCCAGCCCCCGTCCTGTTGCCCACAGCGTTGGACATCCAGTTGTAAAAGCTGACAGAGGAGGGCTCCGACAGTAGCGGGTGCTCGGTCAGCATGTCTGTCCCTAAACAAGAGAAGAGATTGAGAGTACATTGCATCATGAACAGACTACAAAAACCTGAACATCACACCGTTATTGACTGCCGTTCATGCATAATTCATCTTTTATAGTCGGCACACGTGGTTAATGTAAGTAAGGAGATGAAAAAAGAAACACGAAAAGACAAGGTTTCCACAGTTTTCCTACTTTCACACCTTAAAAATATATTCTCATTTTTTTTTATAGCTTTTCTTTCTTAACTTTGTGCTTCACAGGTTTTAGAGCATTTTTCCAGTGTGACATAAAAAGCCTAAATGTCCTACTTCTGCTTCGAGGAAGTCAGGTGATATCTGCGGGGGTTGCTTAATGTTAGAAACTGAAACAAACTCATGGCACATCCACTCTGCATATTTGTTTACAGTGGGCTTTTAAGACCATGCTGCAGTTTGCTATTATTCACATTACTGAACAGTAGAGGTCAGTGTTGGAATAGAAATGGCAACTAAATTGTTTCATGTTGTGATAAAAATCAAGTTCAAACTCATGCTCAGCATTTACCAGAACCTTCCACATATTGCAGTTAGCAGCTGTGCAACACAACAGCAATCTAGTGTGAGCACCTGTGCGAGTGAGTGAGCTGCTCTTGGTTGCGGCTGCAGCAGACGGCTCGTTCCTTTGGGGCGTGCCCTCCAGCAGATTGTGCAGACTCCGAAAGCTGCCCGTCAGATTGCTCAGAAGGCTCTCCTTCCTGGGGCTGTCCTTGGCTGGCAGTCCTGCACGACTCACATGGGCGGGTGAGTCAGCTGCTGTGTCACCGCTGGTGTAGCTCAGCGACTGGTAGGGATGGGAGCCCTGGGTATGACAAATGTACAGATTGCTGAGAGGAGTTCGTGTTCACACTATATAATTTTTTCACAAGCTGCCAGTGGCTGTTCTAGCTCAGCGACAGGTGGGATAAATTGTATCTTGCAACATTATGAACACAGTTGAACCTAAAGCTGAGGTAATACTTTTTAGACAAAAGAGCCGAGATGCCTAAAAAAAAACAAACAAAAAAAAAAAAAACCCATATTGTATGAACACATCTCACTTTAATTTGGGAGAGAGGAAAATGTCATCTCGTCACTGAGTGTAAAGCTCTAATCTCTCCTGGCTTTCCAAAAGCAAAATCACCTTCATCCCACATCCAAGATAGCACAATCAGTCCTCAGCAGAGAGCCTCCTGCCTTAGCATAGTGTTTACATAAACTAGGGTATCATTATGCAACTCTGGTTTATAAGATGTCAGTAAAAAAATACCCATCACTCATGACAACTTAAAATTGTTTTGTCCAACAAGGAATTTATAAAATCTACAATCTCACAAGACTAAGAAAAGCAGAAAATATTCACATTTAGCGAGATCAAGTCACTAAACATTTCTTTTTTCTTCTGTTTGAAAAATAAAACTTGTTTTGTCAAATTTAATTTCCTGTAGACTAAAAGATTAATAAATTAATCATTTCAACTAAAGTGTTCTTAGTTTAGAGTATTTGGATTTTATTTTTTGCCATATTGACTACAGTTCATGCACCCCAGGAATGATTAGAGATAATCTTCTCCTTAAGAAATGAGAAATAAACCTTGCTAACAAACCCTGGTTACAAAAAAGTACGTCCATCTGTTGTGATTTCTATACAACCCGGTTTGCATACAGAAATGAAGGGGACCATATGAACGTATTATATGCGGTCATACATAAACTGCATTCATAAGGCGACAGGACATAATTGAACTGCTTACCTTTATTCTGAGCACAGACTCGTTGTGTGTATGCGACTTGGAAAGTTTCCTCATGATCTCCGCTCCGCTGACAGGACCCGAGTTGGCTTCTTTTGGTGGGGGGCGGCTGCATGCTCCCTCCAGCAACATGGTGTGTTCACTCACTGTGGCTTCACAATAACAACACAAAATAAAACTCCGAGAAAACCCTCCTTTAAAGAGGTTAATCGGAACACTATCATTCATCTCTACAGCTCCTTTCTGTAAACCAGCGATATCAGTCTATAACAGATCTATGCAAACACTGACGAAGTAAAGGTCAAGAGTTTCACAGTCCATCTGTGGCAACAGATGGGTGGCTCGCAATATTATTAGCACTCTGAAAGCTGTAAGTTCCCACCTGCGTCGAATTCAAATTCAGCTCCATCCGCGCTGGTGTCACTCTGCAGCGCAGCTCCATTGTCCAGTCCTAAAATTGTGTCACCCTGGCTCTGCTGAGGCTCCTTGGGTTTGGTAAGCTGGTTGGGCCTCATCAGACCAATAGCCTTGAAACCCTGAGTTACCACAATGAATTTCATCCACTGCCTGGCCAATGCTACCAGACCCTTCTTCAGAGTCACCAAGGCTGGGACCCCATCATTCTGGAGTAAAAGGAGAGGAAAGAACTGGATTAGTGCCACTAATTCACACTGATTACAGATTAATTTAAATAATGCAGGGGAGTCGGGAAGACAGAGTTTTTGAGACCATATCTTTTAATTTTAGTAGCCATCCAACTACACTTGATCATGTTGTGAAATCGAAGCAGTGCAACAGAAGAGACTCAGAGGCCTCGCACTAACCATGGTAGCCTCTTCTATGACAGAGTAGTCCGCTTGTTGCAGGTAGCGGTGCAGGATGTTACAAAGCATACAGGAGGGATTCTCATGGAGGTAACGAGCTCGTTTCGTCACCCGGTTGTACTTGGTCCTGATTGGGATGTGGATGCTCTTTTTCTGTTGGGGAATGACAAAGCGTACAGAAGGCAAGTCAAAACCACATGCTGCACAAAAATTAAAGAAAAATAAAACATAAGTTTGCTGTTGCCAGGCATTTTAACTGCTTTACTTGGCATTTTCATTCAATAAAACTGTTTTTAAATAAGAATTCAACCAAAAGACCTTCTCTGTTCTTCATGTGTGATCCTGTGTTTACATGTCCACCACTAACCTCGAGAGCCTCGGTCATGATGCAGCCCATAACAGCACAAACACGCAGAGTGCCCTCCATGTCCAGTTTGCGAAGAGATGATTTGAGCTGGTCAATGGGAACCAACCAGGCTCCAATGGCAGGCGTGGCTGTGCTGAGGAGATTCAGCTGCCTACAAACACATACACACAGCAGAGTCAGACAATTATTAATCACCTTAATAACTACTGTTCATTATAACCCAAAATATATTTGTTCTTCTGTAAAGTTAATAGATTAAAATCCATAGCATTTTAAATTAATATGATGTCTGCAACTACAAGGGGTTAAGAATTGAACGAGAAAATTCAAAAGTAAAAGAGAATGACTAATCAGCTTATCATGCTTCAGACAGATGATGATGAAGGGTGGATGACTTTTTTTTTCCTTTTTAAACTCAACCATGAGTTCATCTCTTTGTATCATTTCAATGCAAAGCAGAGATTTACTGTAAATAAGTGACAGCTTCTATATAAAGACATTCATATAGTCATCAGAGTCATACCTGGAAATGGCCTGTGAAGCGGAGCGTACATTGGTGGGAGCAGCAAAACTGAACCAGATCTCTCTAATGGTCAGTTTCATGCTGCTGGAATCAGGTGGTGGGGGCATGAGAGGGAGGTCTTTCTTCAGATCGTCTGATTCGACCCCTTCATCCTGCAGAGCAGAAATGAACAGGATTTAACAGGAGGTACAGAACAGAACAGATTCACAGCTCTCTTGTGTGTGGAGCTGCACTTGATACCATCATAGATTATTTTTAAGATTAAATAGGACGGATGCAAGGTTGTTGCATCTTTTATTTCCCACTCATATCAGAGCCAATATTGTTACAGTTTATATAAGTTTTATTTTTTTATACATATCTGAACCTTATTCTTAGTTTTTTAACTTTTATGTGAGCAAAAAACAAATCTGAATCAAATAATGGTATTTGATAATGACTGTTGTACATTAAAATAAAAGTCAGTTTGAAATGAGTGCAGCAGAGCTTTTGCACTTTTTTTTGCGACATTTAGGACCTCATTAGCTTGTTGCAGAACTCCTTGCTTCTTATTCGTAAAGGTAGTTCTTCACGTTTAGGCTCATTTTCGTGCTGTAGAATGAATTTGGCAGCAATGAGAAATCCGCAAGGAATAGGACGACAGACACTAATCTGACTGTAATTCACAGCATTAAAATAAGTGAGTAATTCTGACTGAATCCCTAAATCTATTTTCAGAAATAAAGCCCCGTGAGGAACCTGCATGATGCGTCACTGTTGCTTGTAGACACTCATCTTCATCAAGCTCGTGGGGGACAAATATTTTTCAACACTTCACTTCTTGTGTTATTGTGCGAAGGGGAGTCATTTGGTTTTTTCAAGACGTGAGTCTTCCATAAAGAAGGGTGTACCACGGTCCTGTTCGTTTTTTGCCAGATCGGAGCTGATGGCACTGGAAAAGATCTTTTGATTCTGAAGGGAAGCCAGACTGATGTGTCTTTCGCCTGCTTCACTCGCTTTTCGGTCCTCAGGCTGTTTTGTGCTTCTGCAGAGAAGTTTAAGCATCACATCTGGAAACACCTGTCGGCTGTGAAAATTCTGCCTGCCTACTCAAGCAAGATGAACATGCTGTGTCTTGCAGTTATTCTCACTTCTGCCTTGATGTAAGATTTTTAGATGCATCTGTCACTTTTTCAGCAACCTCATCTTTTCAGTGTGACTGCCCCTCAACCATGTTTTATTCCCCCGACAAATCCATTAGTGTTACAGTTTATGAGTTTGGTTCAACCTCCGGATGTTGTTCATTATTAGAACCGCTTTAGTATAACTGTTTAATTAAGCAGTGGCCTATATGTCACTGTCATGTAAGGCGTGGGTCAATCAAATACAGCCACTTCACAGTAGAGAACATTTTCCTGTATCTCACCTGATCGTCTGAGTCTGAATGCTCATTAACCTCAGAGGCTGGACTGACGGCATCATGTGGGAGGTTGTCATCGGACACATCAGTGCTGTAACCACTTCCTGTCTGAGAGCCGGTCGAACCATTGGACTTAGACATTCCTGTCTTCCCTCCAGTGTCTGAGCGCCCCATCACACCGAACGCATTGTAAAGAATGGCTCCTGACTGACGGCCCCCTGTAAAACAAAGTGTAACACACTCACAAATCAGTACACAAAAGCTCTCAACTTAATCGCAATGTTAATATTTTCAGCCCTAAACTTAGGAATGACAAATGATTAAAGAGCCTGGATTAATTTACCTTTGACTGTGAGGTTCTCAATGCCACATTCAAACATGATCCAGCCCCATTTCTCCAGAGATGCGGCGGAACGGCCCAGATCGCCTGCTGTGGCCTGGGCATCAGTTTCATCCACCATTGAAAACTCCTCCATTTCCTCCAGGCCAAAAAGAACTTTGGACTTCTCAAAAGGGATTGCTGTGATAGCACATGTGCCGATGTCTAGAGATGAAGAAGGAGCAATGCAACTGTTAGAAAATGCCACATACGTGCACTTTATAAATACAAAATGTACTAAATTCCAAACTGACTTGAGAGTGTAGATCAAGTAAGAGCAACTTTTTCCACATTGTGAAGGGACAACATATACAGCATTAACAAAGAGGTTGTAGATGAGTTAAAGGTCAGTGTCACATGTCTAAACAAGACTATTATTCTGCAGAACCAACCTGTGGAGTCCAGGCCTCGGAGCTGGCTGTGGATTCGGTGGATATTGAGCCTTGCGGCAATCTCTTTGCCTTTTTCGATGCCAGCATTGGAGCGCAAAGAGCCAGAAGACTGAGGCTGCATCTTAGTGGCTGACGCATACTTCTCCAACATGACGGAGGGTCGGCCATGTTCTGTGGTGTTGGGAGTCTCTTCCACAATACCCCTGGAAGCAGCAGAATAAAATGAGCACATGTTAGATATCATTATAAATAACATTTAGTTGATTTAATACTATGCACATCTTCTGGAACTGAGAATTTGTTTTCAATCGAAGAATAAAAATCTGATTTAGGCTAAACTATTAAATCCTACTGAACTAGTACTCTTAAAAAATGTACTCCAACAACCACAGCAGAGCATGTCAAACAGGGATTTTTCCCCCGGGCACATACACTCCAAAAAGCTTAGTCACTGTAAGCACACAAACACATACAATGTCATGACAAGTGCTGGAGGCATTACCTGTTCATCCTGAACTGGGTGGCAATCCTGTCAAAGCACAGCGCCACTAGAGACACGTGTGTGACACACTTACTGGAGCAAGATGGTGACCCTTCCTCTACAGAGGCCTGCAGGAGGCAAAGGTTCACCTGCACAACAATACAAAGAGACACAAATCCAATTTGAACTAAACTGTTGTGTGAAAAAAAACCAAAAAAAAAACCACTGTTCTTAAAAATAAAACCTTAGAAATTTGATTTAGAGGACATAAATACTTGTGTTTACTTTTAGAAAGACCAATTATTCTGCCACAAGGATGTGTTGAATAATAGAGTGGAATGTTAGAGCATGTGTGAGGCTACTTTTTGCCCCAAACTTAAGATTGCTTTGGTCCACCCAATATAATTATATCGATAAAGCATCAACCAGTATAAGCGGTACATGACAGAAAACAAGGAAAAGCATGATCATTGTCAGCTTTAAGTAATCACACACCTTCACACCACAGAGGAATTAAAAATGTTGATCTAATCTAAATGGCTCTGAAACTTCAAAAGGGGACATCTGTTTCTAAACCTATCCTTCTATAATAAATAAAATAAACAAGCAGCTTAATAATAAGTGGACTTACTGCTATTATTCTACACTAAATCAGAGCCCATTATATATTCATTGTTTCACTGTGTCATTGTAAAGGGATCTACAGCAGTGCTCATGATTCTGCGCTTGATCCCAAACCCCTTGTGGTTGGAGCATATTTTTTAGGAACGCTACTGGCCTCTCATTATTCTGGGTCACGGGTCTCACCTTGGGGATGGAGACGTTGGCTTGGAGGCCCTTGATTTTCACATTATCTGGTTTGACGGACAGGTCTGTCTGGCCATGGGAGATGTTGAGGGAGCCAGGGGTCGTGCCCTCTGTCTTGGACAGCTTATGCTCCTGCTTGCCTGTTTGGCTCTGTGTAGATCCAGACCCAAAACAGAGGGACAAGAGTCAACAGGCAATAAACCCTGCTTCAAGTCACTTTTAAACTAAGAAGCAGATTTTGTTAAATCTCCAAACATTTAGATCACAAATATTTGTATGTTAAGCCGTTGTTGCTCTGCTCCGTGACTTGTTGTACTTACAGACTCAGTGACAGTAGACTTGCTGATCTGATAGGCTTCATTGAGGACTTTCCCATGCAGGTCATCCAGAATTGCTGCTGGGTGTCGGATACTGGCAAAGTGGACCATAGACTCAATGTACCTGAAACAAGCCAAATACACAAACAGCTATTAGAAAACTTACAACATCATAGAATGAGCTGATACTATTTATATTTATATGCCACTAACTGTAAAGGCATCAGAACAGGTTCTCATTTAAACAAAAAAAAAAAAAAAAAAAAAAAAAAAATTAATATTATATAAAATAAGAAAAAAATTTTTAATTTTTAA